>CM027851.1:600000-782458 GCA_016097595.1 Eucalyptus pumila
CCCGTCGTGAGAACTTCTTTAGTCGCATGAATCAAATCCTTAAGGAAATACTCAATTCTAGATAAGTCTTATTTATCGGGCTAGAAACTGTCAATGAGGGCAGACTTTGAATCTTGAGTCTGGTGGTCTAGCGATCTTCAGACTTTGACGGAAGAGTCTACAAATCTTCATACTAGACTGATGGAAACGTTTTGTCAACCTCAAAACAAATAAGGAAGTTTTATCCAACAATCTCCCTATTTTTAATGGTAACAAAACTTTCCTATAGATTTGGATGCTTTTGACCTGCAAGACAATACTCAAGCAAACAAGGATATCTCATAAAAGATAAATGAGTTAGGATAAAGATAGTATCGAATCTGCATCCACAGGAAATAAGTTAGTCTTGTAAAAACAACTATCTTTGCCATGAATACCAACACTGCTTAAGGTACTGCAAGCATTTAAGCGATCAAAACATAATCCAAACCATCCAAACCAGTCACAACCAAATAAGAAATCAAAGTCAAATCTAAAAATCAAATCAAATCAAATCTGCATCAACTTCTCCCACTTTTTGTCAACATTAAAAAGGTAGAGATGAAAGAGAATTGGATTAAGATTGTTTTGGAATGTGAACAAGCTGTAAATCTCCCATTGACTGGACAGTCTCCTCCAGCTTTCTCAGATCCTCCTTCAGTTGCGCTATTTCCTCACCCTTGGCAATTGCTTGAACTTGAAGATTAAGAGCCTGAACTTGATTGTGCAAAGAAACTGAAGAGCCTTGATTAGCATTCTGCATATTCTAAAATTCGCATCCCAAGGCATAAATCTAACCTCGCATCTCCATAAGAACATCAAGCAATCTTCTAAAGTCTGCTGAGATGTCAGTTTGAGTGCTTGCTTCAGCATGATCAATTTGTGGAGTATTGACAGATGATGGCATTTCAACATGAGCACCCAAATTCAAAGATGAAACCTCATGACCTTCTTCAGACAATTGAGAGGCATATACATCTTCTGGATCGGCAGGAGAATGACTGACATCACTAGTAAAAACAAGTGAAGAAGTACCTCTTTTCTCAGCAGCTCCCCATGTTTCAATGCCTTCAGGTGGAGAGAAATACTCTTCATGCTATGCTTCTTCTTCAGTGATAGGATGACCTTGTTCTCCTCTTTGCTCTTCTTCTGCAATTATTTCTTCCTTTGCTTCTTTCCCCAACGATTCCCTCTCTTCACTCCTTTGCTCTGTTTCCTCTTGGTCCTCTCTATCCTCTATCTCTGGAACAAAACTTTGTAAGTTCCTTAAGGCAAGAGCGGAAATGGCAACATCATCCTCATCTTCTTCATCCTGCAAGATGAGTGCTCTTTTTTTTTTTTTTTTGATAGAGCTGTCATGGGCTCCTTGCCTTTTCGTTTTGCAGCCATAGAGTCTTGACGTGTCTTGACAGCAGACTTCTCCTTAAATTTCTCTAAAGCCCTGTTTAGCTCCTTCAGACGCATCTTTAAAACCATTTTCAATCCCACCACCATTTGATCACAAGTTCGAACACATAGAATTTTGGGAGGCTGAATGTTAAAATGTCTGAATAGCTGAGTAACAAGTGCTAAATAAGGAAGTTGGCCCTTGTCCTTCACCACTGATCTATACATGTGAAACATGATAGTGTGTGGTAGGGAGAACTTTTTACCAGCATTGATAGCATACATCAACTTCGCTTCTGAATTGGAGATATCGGTCTTTGATGTGGATTTGGGTCTAAGACAGTTAATCACAATCTTGTGAAGCAAGAAATTTGAGGCACTCATCCTCAAATATGAAATTCGGCCTTTTGCCATTCCATCTTGAACAAGCTCCGCAGTCGCATGACCAATAGACACACTAATTGATTGGAACATCCCTCTCTCTACTCAATCACATCAACCAGAGTGTCCATATCAACCACATAATCATTGTCTCTAACACTGAAAGAAAATCTATTCGCATCCAAAAAGCTTAGATAGGAATAGAAATATGTAGTAAGTTTTGGATGGGCTACAGTAGTTTCAAAGCAAAATCGTTCAAGTTGAAGTAAAGTAAATTTCTCCCACAACTTCACGTTCAGAGAATCGAAAAAATCAAAATCCACACTCCTTGGGTTCATCACCCCTCACTTCAGCAACTTAGAGTAAGTTCGCTTATGTTCCTCAGAACGAAAAAGATCTGCTCTTTTTCCTCGAATGTTAGCAGCAACACCCATTCTAGACTTAAAATGAGTGAACATCTTTTCATCATCATTTCCATCAGGTTGACTAAATCCTCCAACATGTGGATCACTTGGGAAATTCGCAAAAGCCCTTTCTACCGAGCCAGCAGAGCAATCCCCAAACATTCCATCGTTTGTAAAAAGTGGGTTTCATTTATGTACCATTTTTGTTTCAAAAGTTCATCAATAAATGTCATTGGAGAACCTCCATCCTTTAAGGCAGAGTAGAGTTTGAAGTTAAAAGCGGGCTTTTGAGTTCTTACAAGTTCGGCATCCTCAATAATTTCTTCCTCCGCTTGATGTTGCTAAACATTCTGTGGTCTAGCCTGAGGAGAATGGGGCGGTTGAGAATGTTGTGGACTCTACTATTGCCTTGGAGATTCTTCTTCCTCGATAAGGTCAAAGTGCGTAGGACCCTCACGCATATCCTTTGATCCCCTGTTTGCAATCCTTGAAGACTTTCTTTGGAAAGACATTCTCACAGTCTTTGAGGATTTCCGAACTTGATTCGCGAGAAAGATAAAAACTTTAAAGATTAAACTAGAGAGAAAAAGTAAGAATGTGATGTTCTGTGCTTCTAGGGTTTGTGAGTGAAATAGAAGACAAACAGTATTTAAAGCAATCGAAATGGGGTATACAGATCGTCATAAATGGAAAAATAAAAAATGCCTTTTAAAAAATAACTGCCTTTTTGAAGATAAATAACTGCCAAAAAGATAACTTCTTTTTCGAAAAGGAATGATTGCTATAATCGCAAAAACTTGGAAAGATAACATCAATCAATTGTAGATTAATAGACAATCATACCTTTTCGAGTTTTTATCCGAAAGATAAATTTCTAAAACTGAAATAACTTACAGTCGTGTTCCTTGATCTTCTGAGTCTGAGCATCTTTAAACTTTTATCATCAAGTCTGAGCTTCTTCAGACTTTAAGATATTAAGTCTAGATCGAATAGACTCAAATTGACTTTTCTCTAGTGGCTTTGTAAAAATGTGCGCCAGCTGATTCTTTGAGTCAATGAATTGAATTAAGACTTCTCCATTTTGAACATAGTCTCTAATAAAGTGATGTCGAATCTCTATATGCTTTGCTCTTGAGTGAATAATTGGATTCTTGGTGAGATTGATTGCGCTTGTGTTGTCACATTTAATCTCGGTGCATGAGTCTTCGATTCCAAAGTCTTTTAACTATTGTTTTATTCATAAGATTTGAGAGCAACAACTTCCAAGAGCCACATACTCTGCTTTTGCTATTGAGAGAGCTACAATACTTTGCTTCCTTGAAAACCAAGATACTGTCATGTTACCAAGCAATTGACAAGTACCCAAGGTGCTCTTTCTATCAACCCTGCATCTTGTTAGATCTGCGTTTGAGTATCTAAGAAGAGTGAAGTCTCCCACTTTAGGATACCATAGACCTAATTTAGAGGTTGTTGCAACGTATTTGATGATGCGTTTCACAGCACTTAGATGAGATTCTTTGGGATCTGATTGAAATCTGGCATAAATGCAAACACTAAACAAGATGTCAGGTCTAAATGCAGTAAGATAAAGAAGTGAACCAATAATACTCCTGTATAGCTTCTAGTCAACTTTCTTTCCTCCGTCATCTTTGTCCAGCTTTGAAGAACTTGACATTGGTATATCAATCTTTTTGCAATTTTCCAAACTGAATTTTTTAACAAGTTCTTCAACATATTTTCCTTGGTGGATGAAAATTCCTTCTTTAAATTATTTGACTTGTAGTTCGAGAAAAAATGATAGTTCACCTATCATGCTCATCTCGAATTCATCCTGCATAGACTTAGAGAATTTCTTGCATAGATTTTCATTAGGCGATCCAAAAATAATATCATCAACATAGATTTGAACAAGTAAAAAGTTTTTACTTTCTCTTTTAATAAACAGAGTAGTATCTATTTTACCTTTAACAAAATCATTTTGGATTAAAAACTTACTTAACCTGTCGTACCAAGCTTAAGGTGCTTGCTTTAAACCATATAGCGCATTTTTCAGTCTGAATACAGAGTCTGGTTTCCTTGCGTCTTCAAAACCGGGAGGTTGTTCCACATAGACTTCTTATTGGATAAATCCATTCAGGAATGCACTTTTGACGTCTATTTGGAATAAGCTGAAATTCTTATAACAAGCAAAAACAAATAATAATCTAATTGCTTCTAACCTTACTACTGGTACATAAGTCTCATCATAGTCTATCCCTTCTTCTTGCGTATATCCTTTGGCCATGAGTCTTGCTTTGTTCCTTATAAATTTTCCTTTCTCGTCCATCTTGTTTCGGAAAACCCATTTAGCTTCAATAACAGATTTACCTTTTGGTTTAGAAGTTAATTCCCAAACATTGTTAATACCGAACTACTTGAGCTTTTCTTGCATAGCTTCAATCTAGCTTTCGTTAGTTAAAGCTTCTTCTATGCTTTTGGGTTCTATTTAAGAAATAAGAGCCACAGCGCTAGACTCTTCATGCCTTTTGGATCTTGTACGAATCCCTTCATCAATGTCATCAATAATGAGTTTTTTAGGATGACTAGACTTGTGCTTCCAGTTGCTAGTTGGTCTGACAGTCTGCTGATCTTTTTCTTCATTTGATTCTTCAAAATTCGTTCGTTGTTGACCTTTTATAGTCTGAGCTGCTACAGGGGAATTAGACTTTGTAGAGTCATCGATTGATTTTGTATAAGGTCTTGAAATTTGACATCCATCGATTCTTCTACAGATTGAGTCTTCTTGTTGTATACTCTGTAAGCTTTGCTAGTGGTTGAATATCCAAGGAAGATTCCTTCATCTAACTTTTCTTCAAACTTACCAATTCAATTATTTGCATTTTTCAATATAAAACATTTGCAACCAAACACATGAAAATAGGAAACAATTGGCTTCTTTCCTTTGAACAACTCATAGGGAGTTTTCTTTAGAATTGGCCTTAAGAAAACTCTGTTAATGATATAACATGCTGTAGAGACTACTTCAGCCCAAAAATGGGAAAAAATATTGCTTTCAATTAAAAGTGTTCTGGCCATTTCTTGCAACGATCTATTCTTCCTTTCCACAACTCTATTATGTTCTGCAATGTAAGGAGAGGAGAACATATGTTGAAAACCAGATTCATCACAGAATTTAGCATAGTCTTGATTTTCAAACTCACCTCTACGGTCTGTCTGTATGCTTCAAATAACATACCCTTTCTCATTCTGTACTTTCTTAACAAACTTTAAAAAATGAGAGAAGGTTTCAGACTTACTTGCCAGAAAGTATACCCAAGTAAATCATGAATAATCATCCACTATTACTAGGCAATATCTCTTTCCACCAATGCTTTGAGTTCTAGTTGGTCCAAAGAGATCCATATGCAGGAGCTGCAGTACACGATTAATGGAAACTTGATTTATTGGTTTGAAAGAACTTCTAACCTATTTTCCCAACACGCATTATGTGCATATTTCATACTTTTGGTATGTCAGGTTGGGTAGCCCACAAACAAGCTTCTTTGAAGAGATCTTGGCAATTTGCTTCATGTTGATATGGCCAAGTTTTCGATGCCAGAGATTAGGTTCCTCTTGAATTGAAATTAGACATTGAGATTTTTCTGATTTGATGTCCAAGAGATAGATGTTCACATGTCTTTACCCAGTGAAAGTTTGAGAGAAGTCTTTACTGGTTCCTAAACATATTCCTTTTTGAAAATTGATTTTGAACCCTGTGTCGCACAGTTGACTTACTCAGCAAGTTGTAATTGAGTCATTCTACTAAGGAGACGTTGTTGATTATGAGACTTCCAATTTTTACTATTTTGCATCCGACAATTCTTCCTTTGTTATTTCCACCAAAGGAAACTTTTCTACCATTAACTTGCATAAGCTTTATGAAGCAACTTGAATCTCCTGTCATATGTCTTGAGCATCCACTATCCAAGTACCATTTGACATTTTTCTTAATAGTGACCTGCATTTAAAAAAAAAAAAAAAACTCAAGCTTTCTTTGGTGCCCACACTTTCTTGGGTCCAATGAAGTTAGTGCAACATACGGTCTTTGCCCAATCCTTCTTAGTAGGTTTCCAAATCATGGGACATTCTTTCTCAAAGTGTTATGAGCCGTTGCACTTAGAACATCTAAGAGCACTACAACCAACAGGTTTTACAAAGAATTTTTGAAAATGATTTCTATAGAAGGCCTTTGTAGGTCTCTGTTTGATTATTTCCTTTACTTTTGGAAAATCAATTAGAGAAATGGTTTCAGAAGTCATTCCCAAGCCTGATTTGTTAAAGTAAGGTCTTTGTGTTGAAAGAATCTTTTTCAATTTCTCAGATCCTATAGAAAACCTTTTTGAGATACTTGAAATATCATTTTTCAAAAGTGTATTTTCTTTTGAAAGAGATTATGCATTTTCTTTCAAAGTAATAAAACTTTTATCTAGATTTTCGAACCTTTCTTTCCAAACATTCTTTTGTTGCTTCAGTGTAGAATTTTCCCTTTTTAGCTCAGAAATTCTCTTAAGAGAGGTTTTAAGATTAAGACACAATTCATTAATATATTTAGAGGCTTTAGTATGAATTTTTAAATTACTTACCTTGATTTCACTGTCTGAGTCTGAGTCTGTATCTGTCTCAGAGTTTGAATCTGATTCTGATTTTGCCATTAAACAAATATTAGCATAATCATCATCACTCTCTTCGCATTCGATATCACTCCAAGTCTCTACTTCGAGTGCATTTTTTAATTTCTCAGCTTTTCCTTTATTTTTCTTCAGCAAGGGACAGTTGGGTCTGATGTGTCCCTTTTTCTTGCATTCAAAACAAATCACATCTTTATTGGATTCATCGTCTTCAACTTATTTATTTTGAAACTTTTAAGAGCTTTGTTTCTTCCAATTGAATCTTCTTCCCTTTTTGTTCAGTTTTCTGAACCTTCTTATCATGAGAGCAAGCTCTTCATCGTCCATATCGTCTTCAGAATCTATAACATCATAATCATCATTAGATTTTAAAGCAATAGATTTTTTTACCTTTGGGATCTTCATCTTCATTGATTTGCTCCACTTCATAAGACTGAAGAATACCAACCGATTCATCAACGGAGAGTGGCATGATCCTTTGTGTCTCCCTTATTAATGTCTTTACGTGATTCCAATCTTTGGAAAGTTTACGCAATAATTTGTTAACCTTCATGGGTCCTAAGATTGGTTGACCTTGATACTCAAGACCATTCATGATTTCTGTAAAACGACTAAACATGTCAGTGATAAATTCCTCTGGCTTCATCTTAAAGGCTTCATATTGATCGAGCAGAATATTGATTCTGGTTTCTTTCACTCGATCAGTCTCTTCATACGTAATGTGCAACCTATCCCGGACTTCTTTAGCTGTTTCATAAGAAGATATTCTGTTATATATAGTAGGAGATAATGCACAATATAAGGAGTAAATTGTTTTTGCATCAAGAGCTTGTCTCTTAGTTATCTCTTCTTGAGTCATCTCGTTAGCCTCTACAACTTATTTTTCCCTTTTTGAGACTATTGTAACTTTAGGAATGATTCCTTTGTCTACCACATCCCATTCCAGAGGATCTTTTGATCTTAGGAATGCTTTCATCTTGTTTTTCCAAATGGTGTATTCCTTTCCATCAAAATAAGATGGTCTGGTGTTACTTTCCCCTTCAACCAAACCTAGAGCCAACATACTAGCCATGGATCTTTAACTCTGAAGTAAAAACAGTTCAATTTAAATAAGTACACATGCTTTGATACCAATTGATAGTGCTAGCACAAGCACCTAGAGAGGGGGTGAATAGGTGCACAAACAATTTTTGCAAAATATAGTATAAAACTTTACTTTTGACTTGAGTCTGGATGAAATTAGACTTTATAGAGAAAATCAGACTCTAACAATTAAATAGAGTTACGAACAAAATAAAAGAGTTCAGAGAAGAGAATAAGAACACAAGGTTTATAGTGGTTTGGCTTAATCTAAGCCTACGTCCACTCTCCCGCACTGACAGCCCGCCGGCTGGATTTCACTAAGAATCAAAAGAGTCATTACAGTATTATATCCTTGATTCCACAGTGTAGAGACTCCGCTACACTTCCTGAAGGCCTCACTATGTCTAAACTCTCTTTTGAGTACAAATTTTCGCTCAACAAATGAATCAGCAAATAATAAGGAGTTTCAGACTTTTGAATTTATCTATCACGCATACACTCGAATAACTAGAGCATCTTCCTTATATACTCCTCCATGTCTTTATATCCGTTGGCACATTCCAAAGGAGTTCTTCCAATCTACTCGTTGGACAGAATCAATTAGGAAGATCTCGAGTTACTTAAGGAATGTGACGATAGCCCACTATTCCTGCTCACCTATACAATCAGGATCTAGGTTTCCATAAGTAGAACCTTTCAAGTATACTTCGCCAATCAATGGATCCAATTTACTCGTATTGATTTCAAAACAAATAATAGATCTTGAGATGCTATCTCTAGCCGTGAGAACTTCTTTAGCCGCTCAAATCAAATCCTTAAAGAAATACTCAATTCTAGATAAGTCTTTTTCGTCGGTCTAGAAACTGTCAATGAGAGCAGACTTTGAATCTTGAGTCTGGTGGTCTGGCGATCTTTAGACTTTGACGGAAGAGTCTACAAATCTTCATATTAGATTGATGGAAACGTTTTGTTAGCTTCAAAACAAATAATGAAGTTTTCTCCAACAAATTGCACTTTCCTTTTGAGTTTTCTATACATTTTAGATCCGTTCACAAACTTAAACTCAAAAAATATTTTAAAATATACGAGATGAGATCGGCAAGAAATCTCTAACCCAAGTTGAAAATCTACTCATAAACTCTCCCTATAAACACAGTTTTTGAATTTTACTTTCCCATGAAGATATCATATTTTATGAAAAGTCATTACATATAGTTAGTAAAATGTTCCTTCAGTAAAAAGAGATCAATTTGCCAATTACAAGCCTCGCAAGAGAGTGAATCAATTAATTCAAATTCTATTTAATGTACGCATCACCAGCTAAAAAAGTTTAGAATTTGCAGAGTGCATAGGATGATGCTAGAAATCAATTGAACATGGCAAGGTCTACTTTGAATATCAAAACACATAAAGTGTTGGGCTATGCAACTATAAGTCCAAATGCCAGACCTAAAAAGTTTAGAGATCTAATTCGGTTTCTTTCTGAACGTTGGATGATAAAGTTGCTAATTACCCATTCTGAAGGGAACTAAAATAGGAAAATTAGAATGAAGCCAGTATATAAGCGCCGCATAGCCAAACAGGACGTGATTTAAAATGGACAAACATGTGAGATTATTTGTCAATATTACTAAGAACGTGCAAAGTTAAATTTAGTATATTATACTCCAAATTCTCAGTCAACCAAGCATTGCAATTTGATATTGTATTCAATGGGAAAAATGTAAATTAATTAAATAAAAATGATTTGTCTCGAATCAAAAAGATGCTTTCTCATCCATAAATTGTAAAAATCAAAACCTTTGGATTTTCTTCTTTGAAATAGATGCAAACATATTGTTTAATTCTTTTTTAAGAAGTGTGATCATTCTTTAAATTTTAAGTGGATTACAAAATAGTTACATCTAGAACAATTATTTTCCATATTAAATATATTTAAAATTAATATTGTTACTTATTTAATTTGTCATTTATTACTATAAACATTCGTTTAATATTATGATGTTAGATCTTACCTTGTATGCCTTAAAGATGAATTAAATTATGTTATTTATTTCTTCTATTTTTTTTGGTAATAAATTGTGATTTTTTCATTGACATTATGTATTCAACTCATAAGGCAATCTATATGTTATTTATGTAAATTTTTCTATTCATAAAAAGTGGCCTTATAAAGAAAGCACGCAAGCGTCACAATTCTATGCGTCTTTTTGAATTGCAGAATCGGGGTTACCAACTGCATTAACCTCACATGTAATCTCGATGTGAGCCACAAAAATGAAGTAAGTAGTATTTTTCCATTCGGCCTCTAGCCATCGGAAGACACATCATTGTTGGAACCACATGACGCCTCACATGTTAAGCCACGCATAAACAACCTAGACCCAATTGTAAGAAGTGCTATGTCCCTCCTCGTGACCCACAAATTAACTTCTCCAAAGCAAGAGATACATTCCCCACTGCAAGAGGACCAGTGGTCCCCAAGTTAGAAAAAAGAACCTTGGCACGTTCATTGCACTTAATTATCATTAGCATATGATTGCCCTTTTACCGTTCAACGTCCAGCCATCTTTGAATTGCCTAAGAGGCAAACTCAAAGAGTTTTCCCCACCAAGCCTCCACCTGTGATGACCACGCGCAATTATGCACTGTCAAGTCAGTGATGAACTCAGATGACTTGTGGATATGACAAAGATATGATAATGAATATTTTACACAACACCCTTCAGTTGACCCTCTCGTTTCTGGAAGATCGATCCTGAACTTTTTCGGAGTGATACGATCTGACCCGTCACTTCAATCTCTTGTGGCTGCTTTTTTTGGCATCTCATTTCTCCTTTTGCCTAACATTATACACGAGAAAAAGAAAATAGAGATATAGAGTTGCGAATCGGGCAATACATTTTTGTTATTTTATGAGACCTAAAAGGCACGCAGCAGGGGATGAGATGCTTTAAATTTAAAGTGGTCCGTAAATTTAAAAAAAGAACCTTCGCACGTTCATTGCACTTAGTTAACAATAGCGTATGATTGCCCTTTTACCATTCAACGTCCAGCCATCTTTGAATTGCCTTAGGGGCAAACTCTGAGAGTTTTCCCCACCAAGTGACCACGCGCAATTATGCACTGTCAAGTCGGGGATGAACTCAGATGACTTGTGGATATGACAAATATATGATAATAAATATTTTACACAACACCCTTCAGTTGACTCTCTCGTTTCTGAAAAATCGATCCTGAACTTTTTCGGAGTGATATGATCTTATCCGTCACCTCAATCTCCTATGACTACTTTCTTTGGCATCTCAATTCTCCTTTTGCCTAACATTATATGCGGGAACAAGGAAACAGAGATATAGAGTTGCGAATCAGGCAACACTTTTGTTATTTTATAAACCCTGAAAAGCATGCTGCATGGGGATGAGATGAGCCTTAACCGATCAAAAACGATAGAGCAAGAACAGCGTTTTAAGTTAGGCTTACGCGCGCTTCATCGCAGCACCATAGGAATGATAGGACGGTGATCAGAGCGAGGATATGTATATAGCACATTGTCTTTTATTAAAAAAACAGTCACTGTTTCTCCTCCGTGTTTGATGGATAAGTAGTATTGATGGGAAGATTTGCAACATGAATAAGTTTTTTCGATGAATTTTGTAAAAGAAAATGATTTAATTATCACCAGTCATCCTATGTGGCACGCTGCCATATCAATAATGTTCAACGAAAATTATCGAAAAAGTTTAGATTGAAAAATCTGTAAAATTTAGGAGTACATTAATATTGGTATAATAAGTTCATAATTGATTGCTTGATAGAATTTCAAATGAGATACCAAAATGATTGTTTTTAAAAATTCCAAGAGCGAAAGGAAAACAAGATATTTGAAAGGTTTCGGGCTTGAGTTTATATGGAAAATATAAAGCGGAATTAGTGAGGCCAATAAATCAAAGGAAAAATAATTTTTAAAAGAGAAAATTGTCGTTAAACAATTCTTTATGCCCGAAAAGACACAACTTCACATCACAAAAAATAATGTTCATATCCATAATAAAAGCTTTACCTTGGATTTTATCCCCTTAAAAGAAAGGAGAGAAAGATCCCAACAACTCATGACAAGACTAAGGCAAAGATTTAGAATGGCAATTAGACAACACGATAGAAGCTAAAGTTAAAGAAAGAAGTACTATTAAAAAATGGAAGATGCTCCACCATTAAATAGAAAAACTGTTTTGGACACTTTCAGACACATGATGTTTAAATGACACATACGTTTAAAAGAATGAAAAGACTAAAAAAAATAAAATTGCACAGTCATCCTCTTTTTCTTTTCTCATTCCCTCCAAGCTTAAAATCATGAATTGAACTTATTTGCGGCTGAAAATTCGAGAATTGTCATATTTATCTGAAGAACCACAAAAGCACAAATGACAACAGTTTTGAAATATCTTTGTTGACTTTCAACAATTTATATTAACTACCCTCTCAGATAAAACTAATAAGGAAGATTGATAGAAGCATCATATTTTCTTTCGAAGTGCTTTATTTTCACAATAAACATGCAATATTGAAAGGGTTTCCCGCATCATTGAATTATGGTATATCGATGGGTCATTTTTGCTTTTTTTTTTTTTTTTTTTTTTTTTTTTTTTTTTTTTTGAGAAATGTATATACACATTGACCCTCTCTTCGTGTATTAATTTACACTTGAGGAGCAATACTCTCTCTCTCTCTCTCTTCCTCTCCACCCACTTTTTGAGATGAAGTTTTATCATAACATTACTCTATATGCATCGCATAACATTGTCAATATTGCTGCTTTCGTAGAAAGTGACAGATAGTCTACCTATATCATTCCCATTCTAAATACTTGAGCTGCACGCCGATGAGTCCTTTGATATTTTTGCCTTTAGATTTATCGCCTTGTGTAATGCTATGAATGTAATAATTGAATTAAAGAAGCTACAAATAGGAAGGAGTAGATCTAACGCGCGTGCGTGAGAAATTAGGGTTTCCTACTCCCGAAATGGCCCTCATGCCATTTGATTAATATTCAAACCTACAAGTCTCTCTCGAGGCGTTGAAAGTCTCACCAAGAAGTCTTCACTTGAAGGACCACTCATCATCAGCTAGCCACTGTGGTTCAGCTTCCCTTTAAAATTTGGACTTTACAAACAGTTTCTTGGATTGAAGAACCGGTCAACTAAAACCAATGCCAAGAGTCAATCAGTTTCTCGGATTGAAGAATTTCCGGTCAACTTAAACCAAATCCGAGCAAGATCGATCGTGGGATTTCGGCCAAAGTTTGAATGAAACCAACTCATGAATACTCGCTTCTTGTCCAAGACTAAGGCCAAATAGCTCTCCCTCAACACATTTGAAGTTCGATCTCTCCCCTCAAGCGCTCTCTCTCTCTCTCTCTCAAACACGAAACACGCTTCTATTTTGTTTGAATTATTAAGTACATTATATTTATTTCTTAGCAAAGAAAAGAAAGTCCGCCGTATCTATGGAAAGGTCCAAGATTTTGCCGGTCCAGCCCCCAACTTATTGAAACCTCATTACCATTCTCGATATTGACGGTGGAGGGATAAGAGGGCTTATCCCAGGAACAATTCTCGCCTTTTTAGGGTCTGTTTGTTAAAAAGCGTTTCTGTTCAAAGTAGCTTCTTCTTCTTCTTTGGCGAGGCTTCGGCGCTGGCCCTTGCCCAGCCACCTCCTTCTCCTCCTTCTACTCCTCCTCCTTCTCCTCCTCCTTCTTCTTCTTTTTCTTCTTCTTCGAGGCTTTGACGCTGGCCCTTGCCCAGCCAGTCATTGGCCACCGGCAACCGGCCACAAAGAGGAAGAAGGAGAGAAAAGAAAAAAAGAAAAAAAAAAAGAAAAAAAGAAAAAATAATAAAAGTATTAAAAAATTAAAAGAAACAACAAAATTATATAATTTTACCAAACACATTTCTTTCCCAAAGAATAAAAACTTTGTACGATTCTCAGCGTTTACTAAAAAATTGTTCCCGCGAACAGGGAAAAAAAAAAGCTATTTCTGTTCAAGAATTATTCTCCGGAATAAAAACGTTACCAAACGCACTCTTAGAGTCTGAGCTTTAGGTTGTTATTAATCAGTTTGCTATCTTTTTAATTCATGAAGAACAAGTTTCAGTGAAGTACCAGGTTTTATCCATGCATGCCCGTTCCAACTTCTGATGACTTTGTGGACTTGTGCAGAAACTAGATGGTGAAGACGCAAGACTTACCGATTATTTCGATGTCATTGCCGGAACAAGCACAGGTGGTCTCGTCACTGCCATGTTAACTAGCCCCGGCGAAAACAATCGTCCCCTATTTGCTGCCAAAGATATTTTGAATTTCTACCTTAATAATTGCCCTAAAATCTTCCCTCAAGACAGGTTAGCCAATTTAACTCATTATTTCTCTAGGCCATATCGGTAGTTCCTCAAAGGGCTGTATGCTAACATAATATCTCTTTTATAATTGAAAACCACAGTTGCCCATTTGCTCCTGCTACGGACATGGTTAAGGCGGTGACTGAACCGAAATATGATGGAAAATACCTTCATAAGCTCGTCAAAGAGAAACTTGGAAACACAAGATTGCACCAAACATTGACGAATGTGGTGATCCCAACATTCGACATCAAGTGTCTTCGGCCAACCATCTTTTCTAGATACGAGGTTCGTCTTTTTTTCAGTAATTGGAATATAATCCATTCTTTCTTTTGATATAATCCAAATAATAATATACAGAAAAATCACTGAACATGATGCTTTTGTGGGGTGATTGATCGTGACCAGGTGAAGAAAAAGCCAAGCATAAATGCCTTGCTCTCAGACACATGCATCCGAACCTCTGCAGCACCAACTTATCTCCCGGCTCATCATTTTGAAACCCAGGATTCCACACGAAAAGTGAGAGAATTCAACCTCATAGATGGTGGCATGGCTGCAAATAATCCGGTATGAATAAAAAATTGTTTCGTAACAGACCTGACCTGACAAAGGGTAATTCTATTATTTCTAACTCTACAATGTTCATGGTACAGACATTGGTTGCAATGGAAGAAGTGACGAAGGAGATCATGGGAGGAAGCTCAGATTTCTTCCGTATAAAGCCAATGGAGTATAGAAGGCTTCTTGTGATATCGCTGGGGACCGGTTCAGCAAAAGTTGAAGGGAAGTATAATGCAAGTGAAGCAGCCAAATGAGGAGTCCTGGGCTGGTTGTGCGGCAACGGTGGGAGCCCATTGGTCGATGTGTTCATGCAAGCGAGCGCAGATATGGTCGACTCCCACCTCTTCGCGGTCTTCCAAGCCCTACATCTTTAGACCAACTACCTCCGGATTCAGGTATTTATATACACACACACACAATATCAGCCATATTCATTTCAAAACAAGCCTTGAAGTGATCATTAACTAATTTGCGTGCTAGCTTAATTCGGCGAGCTAATCTCAGGCTTTAAACGAAATTTGCAGGATGACACGTTAAGTGGTGCGGTAGCTTCAGTGGATATCGCAACAAAGAAAAATTTGAACGACTTAGTCAGAACCGGTGAAGCGTTGTTGAAGAAGCCAGTTTCAAGAGCGAACTTGGAGACTAGCGGATGCAATGCCTGTAATCCAGAGACTAATGGAGAGGCTCTTAAAAGGTATGGAACTGTAATTTCTGATGTCGTTAAGAAGTTTGATGGTCACGTGCATAGTTCGGGTTACTAAATGCAATTGCTTCTTTTCTCTTAGGTTTGCGAAACTAATCTCAAATGAGAGACACCGTCTCGCGAGGTCACCTCATGGACATAATTACACAAATTAGGAACAATCGTAGCCACCGAATGCTACTAATTGTACAAAGAACATACTGAAGTTCGTGAAGATTGATTCCTAGGGGACAAGTCATTCATTCTTTGATTATTTTCATATTTTCCATTCTTCCTCAATAAATTCCAAGCGCCACCAAAAAAAAAAAAAAATTCCAAGCGCCAAATTGCTGCGTTGGATGTAACCTTTTAGTCTAATTCTTCCTAATTATTGTTTTGTATATATTGCTAGTCTGAGCATGTAAAACACGATTGAATTTTCAATAACAGTTTGAATTACCTTACCCTGTGGTTGGATATGCTGCGAGAAACAAGTGAACGAGCAATAATAAGAAATAAAAAAAAAAATGAAAAATTAAATTGAACATGGTAAGTTGGCTCAGTCGATGTGACCTACTCCCGGAAAGAGAGCAACATAGGTTTCTACCATAGATCGGACAATACAATGGAGATTACAATCATATTCGAATCACTCAAACACTCAATATTTTCCAAACTCTAATCACACAAAGTGAGTCATACAATGTTTAACCCTCCATAATTTTCACGAATTAATGTCTCAAGCTCATAATGAAGTTTAGAAATCTTAAAACAAGATTTGTCTTCGGTATCTAACACTCAAATTCGATGGATTCAATTAACGAAAAAAACATGCAGCATCTCGGAACAATGTCCAACCCATTTTTGCGCTCAAAGCCACAAGAAAAGTTCTCTTGACCCCAACCAAAAGACCCCAACAAACTCAAAAAATATAAAGTATGCGAGTCCCTTCTTTGATCCAACTGAGGAAACCTCTTTCTTGTAAATCTCAGAAGAGTTGAACCCCCAACAGGAAGTTGACTTATCGAAATTGGCAACAATTTGCACTGTCCTTATAAGTTTTCCGTACATTTTACATCTATCCACAGACTTAAACTTGAAAAATATTTTAATAATATACGAGATGAGATTAGCAGGACGTCTCTAACCCAAGTTGAAAATCCACTCATAAACCCTCCCTATAGACGTAGTTTTTGAATTTTACTTTCCCATGAAGATATCATATTTTATGAAAAGTCATTACATATAGTTTGTAAAATGCTCCTTCTGTAAAAAGAGATCAATCTGCTAATTACAAGCCTCGCAAGAGAGTGAATCAATTAATTCGAATTCTATTTAATGTACGCGTCACCAGGTAAAAAAGTTTAGAATTTGCAGAGTGCATAGGATGATGCTAGAAATCAATTGAACATGGCAAGGTCTACTTTGAATATCAAAACACATAAAGTGTTGGGATATGCAACTATAAGTCCAAATGCCAGACCTAAAAAGTTTAGAGATCTAATTTAGTTTCTTTCCGAAGGTTGGATGATAAAGTTGCTAATTACCCATACTGAAGGGAACTAAAATAGGAAAATTAGAATGAAACCAGTATATAAGCGCCGCATAGCTAAATAGGACGTGAAATGGACAAACATGTGAGGTTATTTGTCAATATTACTAAGAAGCTGCAAATTTAAAATTATTATATTGTACTCCAAATTCTCAGTCAACCAAGCATGGCAATTTGATATCGTATTCAATGGGCAAAAATGTAAATTGATTAGATAAGAATGAAATGTCTCTAATCAAAAAGATGCTTTCTCATCCATAAATCGTAAAAATCAAAACCTTTGGATTTTCTTCGTCGAAATAGATGCAGACATTTTTGTTTAATTCTTTTTTAGAAAGTGTGATCTTTCTATAAATTTCAAGTGGATTACAAAATAGTTACATCTGGAATTTTTTTTTCATATTAAATATATGTAAAATTGATCTATAAGTTACGACAAAATATTTTTTGTTTATTCTGAAATTTCATTTGTCATTTATTTCTATAAACATTCGTTTAATATCATTATGTTAGATCTTACCTTGTATCCCTTAAAGATTAATTAGTTTAATATCATTATGTTAGATCTTACCTTGTATCCCTTAAAGATTAATTAAATTATGTTATTTATTTCTTCATATTATTTTTCTTGTAATAAATTGTGATTTTTTTTCATTGACATTATGTGTTCAACTCATAAGGCAATCTATATATTATTTAGGTAATTTTTTCAATTCGTAAAAAGTATTATCTAAATATGGATGAAGCCTTTATAGTATTCTTTTAAAAAAAAAAATTAGATAGATTACTCATTTTGATGTAATGTATCATTCATTTAGATTTGTCAAGATTACTCATTTCTCATTGCAATTATCAATGATTAACATACTACAGTGTTAGGTTAGATCATTGACAATTCTATAAATGTGTGTGTCTAGCAATGTGGAATTCCAAGGGTAACCTATATTAGGTACAATGAAGATGAATAAAAGTTGCATAGATAATCAATGAGGAATATGGTCCGATGAACCGATCTTGGTGGAAAATTGAATTGGAACTTGCGTCTTTTTAGTAGGACCAATATCAAACACACAAATTCTTGAAATTTGATTGTCAGCCTATGCATACTTACTAAAGATGGAATAAAACTTGGTTTTCAAAATTTAAAATCAAACTTATATATCTTTTTTTTTCTTTTTTTTTAATTCTCATGTTACCTATAGCTAACGGGAAGGGAGTCTCATCAAAGGACATTCGTCGCTTTCATTGCTTTTTCATCCATAACATTTAATTACCATTGAACTTTCGGCCATCTTTGAATCACCAAAAGCCTCCACCATCGAACCTATCGTTGCTTGATTGGAGATGAATAAGTTATTCTCTGACAGGATGACCTATCATCTCGCATCTATATCGGTTCTGCCTAACAATTCTCCCATGAAGTCAGGGGAAAAAACGACCCAGAAGCACAGCTTCACACGTGATTCAAATCTCGTGTTTAATTAATTAACTTTGAAGGCATGCGACGACACGGGGATGAGAAACGAGGTTCGTTTTGCGGGTCAAAAGCAGAAAAAAACTGCTTTATTTAAAGCCAGGGTTTCGACGTGTTCATCGAATACAGCCCCAAGAGGAAGGAGCTTACAAATGACACTTGGATTAATTACTATTTCCTTCACGTGCGAAACCCTAAATTGGAACTAGTCAACCGATTTGCCTTGGCGTAGTTACCACTCAAAACCTAGCCGTTCTTTTTTAGTCAAAACTTAAACATTCGCCATTCATTCGGACATAATAAGTAGATGGGCTTGTCCAAAGAAATAACCATGCTATCTCTTTTTCTATTTTAATCAATTTACATTTAGATAAAACCTAAGATGAAAGAAAAGAACCACCTTAGTTACCTCATCATTCTAATAGTCATTTTAAATCTTAGTGAGCTCCTTTCCTCGCCTATACATCTCTCAAATTACTGTAACATATCTGCATCCACATGGTATAACATTGTTTATATTCTTAGTTTCAATGGAAGCGAATTCCGGATTACTATAAAGATATTTCCAATTCAAATTTCTTGAATTAACATCTTGACGCTGCGTTGATCTTTTCAAATGAGGTTCACCATCGTGTATATCAAGCAAAGATGGTTGATTTAATTTATTGCAGAAAACATTAATGGGAAAGAAGCCATCATATATATAGAAGAATTCGGAAAAACCATTCAAAAGTGACATATCTGGATCTAAATTCTTTCATTTATACTATATGTTCATCACGAATAAAGATTCTTGCTCCCTAACTGTGGCCCCATCAAGCCTTTCTTTGAATTTTCAAACCTAATAGTCTCCCGAATGTTGAAAATCTCAACGACTATTCTTCACTCCGCATGGTGACTAGAAAGGCCTCTCAGCCTCAAGCAATTAATGTTTAGCATCAGCTTTGAAATTGGACTTTTCAATGATTTTCTTGGAATCGGTCCAACCTATGACGATTCCCAGCAAGTTCGTACGTTCCATTTCGGTCAATTATTGAATGGAACATAGCCTATAAATTCGTGCCTCTTATCCAGACTAAGGCCATCACAGAACTATCTCATTTCCAGCTTCTCCACAATACAAGCACATCTGCAATTAAATTTTTTCAGCAAAGCCCCTCTCTCTGTTTCTCACTCTAGGAAATAAGAAAAGCACATACTTTGTCTGAATTTTGGTCCGCTGGTATCCATTTCTTCTCTACTTATCGCAGAAGAAGGTGTCCGTTTAGTTAGCAAAGACATCCATGGAGAGGGCAATGAGCTTGCCACTGCAACCTCCGACTTACGGAAACCTCATAACTATTCTTAGTATCGATGGTGGAGGGATAAGAGGGCTGATTCCGGGAACCATTCTTGCTTTCCTAGAGTCTGAGCTTCAGGTTTGTGCTTGAACAAAGCTCACTTTTTTGACGCATGCGTGCCCCATGCAACCTGTGATTCCTAATTAGAGAACAGATATATCTTTGTGGACTGTGCAGAAACTAGATGGTGAAGATGCAAGGATCGCAGATTATTTTGATGTTATTGCTGGAACAAGCACCGGAGGTCTAGTCACCGCCATGTTAACTAGCCCTGACGAGAACAACCGCCCCTTATTTGCCGCAAAAGATATTAAGGATTTCTACCTCGATAACTGCCCAAAAATCTTCCCTCAAGACAGGTTAGCTCAGCTGGCTGATCCAAAATTATCAAGGCCATATTAGGTGTTGCATTTATGAATGATTGTTTGTCTATGGTTATAACTCTTCTTACATAACTTCTATCTTTTTCGAAACTACACAGTTGCCCGTTTGCTCCTGCTACGAAGATGATCAAAGCTGTGACGGGACCAAAATATGATGGAAAATACCTTCATAAGCTTGTCAAAGAGAAACTTGGAAACAGACGATTGCATCAAACATTAACAAATGTTGTGATCCCAACATTCGACATCAAGAGTCTTCAGCCAACCATCTTTTCTAGCTACGAGGTTCATCTTTCTTGTCCCTGAAATATAACTCGCTTTTTTTTTAATATTGTTTCTTTCGTGTTACATGTAGAAAAGTAATTAAATAGATATGTTTTTTAATTCTGGATAAATATGCAGGTAAAGAGAAAGCCAAGCATAAACGCCTTGCTCTCGGACATATGCATCTCAACCTCAGCAGCACCAACTTATCTCCCAGCTCATTACTTTGAGACCCAGGACTCCATGGGAAAAATTAGAGAATTCAACCTCATAGATGGCGGCGTAGCTGCGAACAACCCGGTATGCAAAGCTAATTTTCCCTATTGTTGTTTAATGTGGATCGTGACTTGACGACACATAGTATTAAATCACTAATTTGACGTTGCTCAAAATAGACCTTTGTTGCGATGGGGGAAGTGACGAAGGAGATCATGGGAGGAAGCTCGGATTTCTTCCCCATAAAGCCGATGGATTACAGAAGGTTTCTGGTGATATCACTCGGGACCGGATCGCAAAAAGTCGAAGGGAATTACGACGCAAGGGAAGCTGCTAAATGGGGAGTGCTGGGCTGGTTGAGTAGCAATGGTGGGAGCCCGTTGGTCGATGTGTTCATGCAAGCGAGCGCCGATATGGTCGATTTCCACCTCTCTGCGGTCTTCCAGGCATTACACCTTGAAGCCAACTACCTCCGAATCCAGGTATAACAGAGTTAAGATTCTCGAATTTCACTTGCATAACATTGACCTTGATGTACTCCTCGAGGATTTCCTAGCTGTAGCCGAAACACTGTATATTGATTCTCATAAATGAAACTCATAGGACGACACATTAAGCGGTTCAGTGGCATCTGTCGATATCGCTACAAAGAAGAATCTGAATGACTTAGTCAAAACTGGTGAAGCACTATTGAAGAAGCCGGTTTCAAAGGTGGATTTGGAGACGGGTCAATACGATGCGTGTAAACTAGAGACTAATGAAGAGGCTCTTAGAAGGTATTGAACTATTAGAACAATGAAATCAATTCTTTCATGTATTTAAAGGGTTAGGGTTTATTAGTTGTCCGGTCGAGGTTACTTAAGTGCGATTATCCAATTTGGTTTCAGGTTCGCCAAGCTCCTTTCAAATGAGAGACAACTTCGTCATGCGAGGTCGCCACATGGACATAATTCCACGAATTTGAAACGATGCTAGTCGTGGAATATTTCTACAGTCTTGAAGATTCTTAGGGGACACGTCATCCATTCTTTGATTGCTTTTGTGTATAGGCATCTTATGGACTTCTTTTATTCTTTCCATTCTTCTCCATTAAATCCGAAGGGAAGTTTGCTGCATCATTGGATGTAACTTTTTTCAATATTATACTTTCAAATGATTTTTTTTTTTTTTTGTATGTTTTTAACTGGTCTGAGCTTGTACAGCATGATCAAGTGAATAAAAGTTCTCATTGCATCAAGCTTGTGACCTGGTACCACAAATCATCAGTTCGTCTTTGATCGATTCTTTCTAAATTCTAGAAGTAGGAAAGAAATGAGAATAAAAGTTCATAAAAAAAAAGGAGAATCTTTTATTAGAGTTAAGAAAACTTGGTAAATTAGAAAGATGGTTAATAACCTGAAAAACCTCAAACCGGTACAAGTGTGACAAATTTACTTCAAACAACCACAAAAAACTAAAACTGGTACACTTATAACAAATTTATCCCACATTAATTTGTTTGACTGCCAAAAACCCTAAACCGGTATATTTATGACAAATATACATTCTGTTAAATTAGATTAATACCGCAAAAAATCACAAAAATTGTGTAACTATGACAAACGGAAAATAAAATCCCAAATCTGTATATTAGTCAACTATTAAGTGTTATTCAATTTACCAATTTGACAGTAAAACTTAAAATGGAACAAAAGCTGCACCGTAGCTTGAGTTTCAGTCCCATCATGCGTGCGGATGGCATGATGCCAGAATACCAAAGTTTTTGTTAAAAGATTCACTAAGGGTTGCCATAAAAAGGAGGGCGGGCTACCAATTCAAGTTTTGCCAATGGTACAATAATTTTATTGGAAATGAGCTTCTTCTTCTTTTCCTTATTTCCAAATTAATTTTTTTCATCTTGCTCTCCAACTCAAGATTCTCGGTCTACCATTGATACCCGGCACTACAAGCTAACTACGACACGCGAATATCCAGCGAAGTGCCATGATTATGTTCCCAAAAATTCTCTCTTGGGTGGACGTTGGAGGGGACTGTAGGTGGAAGAGAGTATATTCTCTGCTTGCCATAGTCGGCATGAGAGCTTGTTGTAGAAAAATTTGCATGTCCCATGCAACTTGACATTTCTCATTGTGGCTGAAGCAACAGCAACTCCCACGTTCAAGGGAGTCGGCATGACATGGACGTCTGTCTCAGAGCAATCCCACACCAGTTAAATTTTCTTTTTCGTTTTGGCTTTGATAGATAGATGAGACGTTTCCGGTACGAATCCCACAGGCTCAGAGGTTGGTCCTTACAGGTTACAATCTTGATCGCAAGTTGCTCTCCAATGGCTGTGGAATCCCACGTGCCCGTGTTTACCACTGCAGGCATCTCCCCACGAAATAGGTAGTGTGCGACAGACATGAATGATATTGCCTGTTTAATCTAGAGGTAAATTTAGAGGGAGCAATAGAGCATGCACCGAACTCTAAAGACCCGTTTAATCTTGATAATGACATGTTTACATGGTTGGTTTTATATAATCAGCCCACAGTACAAAGTAGTGTGTTCTATCTCAAGTCATGTTTAAACAGTTTGCTCCACATCGGTTATTTTTTCCCCTTTTCCTTAACCATTTCTTAGTTTCATATTATGTTACAATAAAATTTAAAGAAAATTTTCATGATAATGACACGAACAAGCAAGGGTCGGCTGCCCCTCCTGTGGGATTGCCCAGCCATGCAAGGGTACTTTTGGTACAAAAACGTGAGATTTGATATCTCAATATTAAAGTTCAAGCTATTTAACCTAGAAAATGCTGTTGGAATAAAATAATAGTTTAAGGTTTTAGAATAATTTCACAAAGTCCCACGAATGCAAAGTTCACAGTTATTTAGGACGTTAGGCTTTTCATAAGTAATCTCATATTTGATGAGGGTGTGGAATATTATGTTAACATTAATTCAATGAGATTGCTAGTTGTACATGGATTAATTATCTTTGGTGGTTTGATCTGGGAGGACCTCCAAAATGACGAATTGTCTATGCTCGATTTGGTAATCACCAGATCGACAAAGGAATGGTCGGTCCATCTTTGTTTCTTAGACAAAATGGGTGACATCATGCCCATGGTTAGCATTAAAAAAAGGAAAAAGAAAAAAAAAAGGTTTAACGGAGCACATAGCAAACAATGCTATTTTTTATATGCTCAATATAGTGGACAGAATCTAGATTCCGTGCTCGCCACTTACGAAAAGAAAGGTCTTTTAACTTTTAAAGCCCCACAGGAGCATTTTCCGAAATCCAATTGGGTCCCAATTGCAACGGGTGCAATTATTTCAACGTAGAAAAAGTTGACCTATGTAATGTTAACATAGACGGAGAAGCGAAAGGGAGACATTCCATACGGGCGACGGTGCAGGGGAAGCCAAATTTAGATGCGCACCACCAGTTGATAACATTGTAATAATTAGAGAAAGAATTTCTGACTTGCGTTTATTGCTAACAAAAACGAGATCTCATGATTAACCACCAATTATTTTGCTTAATAGATCTACTATTGTGGAATAAGAGTATGTTTAACTTTGTCGGTTCTCAGTTGATCCTTCTTATTTTCTAGATTTGGCTTTACTTTTCATTATTCTTGCTCTGTTTTAATTTGTTGTATCACAAAAACTATGCACTTCTTATATGTCTATTTGAGTAATGAATACAATTTTCTTTTTAAAAGAAAAATAACATAGCCTTTTGAGACTTAAATTACTACATAATTGAGAAGACCAATGTCTTAGATATTCTCACGAGTCATTCTCGATAATGACTGCATCCCTAAGACATTCTTCCTAGTCACAAAATTGCAAAAGTCACAAATTGATAATTTGTGCCTGACCCACTATTTGATATTAGTAAATTTAATTTGCTAGAGAAAATGCAATTTTCAAATCACATAGAGTTAAATTCTAACTTTTAAGGTAATTATGAATTTATTAGTTTTTCCCCATTTAGATGTCTTGTAACAAATAGATTTTTCGTACACTTGACTTATGCCAAGAGGACAAAAGTCACTTTCTCGGGTTACTGTTCACTGTGCTCTCTTCTTGGGCGATTTGTTCACTGTTCCTCTTGCTGCTCGAGCAGCTGAATTCGGACTTGCTGACTAGCGATTGAAGCTGGTTCTTGGTGGGAAGTGGCGCCTCCTACCCGTCCATAAAACCCACCGAAGATGCTCCTGGTACGTCCCTCCTTATAGACTCGCATGGCTCTTCTAGGTTAGGGTTCTTCCTACTTGGGTTGCTGCTGCGATTTCTTTGATTGGGATGGATTGGGAGTCGGATAGAACCCGTGTTGTGGATGAAGGGACTAGTTCCCATGGTCTATCTCCTATTACTGTTGAAGGAGCCCCGTCGACGGCTTTACCATTGAATAATCAGAACCTTGGTACTGTTCATTCTGGTATGGAGGAGCTGCGAGATTCCCGTGCATCTGCTGGTGCGCAAACCGTCCGTAGGGGAAGGTCCCGATCGGTGAAGCCTAAGGGCAGAGATGTTGCGAAGAATCCTTCGGGCAAGACTTGGGTGGCTGTTGCCAAAACAGTAGCCAAGGGCTACGACCTTGTTTATACGGCCCCGACCCTGGTTAACAACAAACCCCGCATTGAGATAACCGACCGAGACTTGGAAGCTGCGGACCCAAAGATGCATGAATGCTTAATGGGTTACTTCCTTGGTCGCCGGATGCCATTTAAGGTGGTTGAGGAAGCAATGAAGAAGGTTTGGGGCCCGAATCTGGTGGATGTCATGTCGAATGGGAAAGGTTTATTTATGTTCCACATACCGGACATAGAGTTTCGTAGGAATTTACTTGAGGGTGGGCAGATTCGAGTTGCCAGTGTTCCCCTTGTTCTCCAGCAATGGACCCCGGGTCTTGAGCTGCGAAAGGAAACCCACCTTTCGGTGCCTGTGTGGGTCAGGCTTTCGAACATACCCTTCTCTTGCTGGTCTGCCCAATTCATCGGGAAGATTGCTAGTGCACTCGGGAAACCGTTGTATGTTGACCAACGTACTGAGCAGGCGAAGAGCTTGTCTTTTGCGCGGGTTTGTATTGAAATCACAGCTAATCAACCTGATTGTGAAGTTATTGAGACAGTACACAATGGTAACATATGTGAGATAGGTGTGGAGTTTGAATGGAAGCCCATTGCTTGTGCGGGTTGCGGAATCTTTGGCCATAAATGTGCTGCTAAAAATAGATCCGCTGGTCCTTCTGATGTTCGTGCTGCTGAATCTCGTCCCTCGGTGGAGACTGTGCCTCAAAACCAAGCTGATGGGGGAGTCATTGCTTCCTCTGTTGCTGCACCATTTGAAGTGTATTCGGAGTCTCAAGACTTGCCTCGGGAGAATCCTCCCCAGGCTGCTGCAAATAAGGTAAGTGACCCAGGTACAACCTCGGATGGTTCCTCAGCTCACGCTATTGTTTTGGAGGTAGCGCTCCAAGCCAATTCTTCTTCTCCATCTCAACCTACTTCTGTGCCGAGTGATTCTGTGTGGCAGCAAATTAAAGGTAAGAAGAAGAAGAAGCAAAAGACTCCGGCCCTTGCGTTCTCTTTTGAACCCACCTCTCCTCCTATAGGTGGGCAGTCTCTTAAGTTGAAGGAAGCGGTGCCTACTGAGATTGTGCCTGTACAGAAGCCTCCCAATCCTTCGAAGCTCTCAGTAAAGGGCAGTCTTGTGTCTTCAAACCATGATGCTGATGACTCGTTACCAACTCCTGTCATGCCCCTTGAGAACCCGAATGATGAAATCACTGGTTTTGCTTCGTCTAGCAATGAGGATGAGATCCCAAGCAAGCCTCCCTCTCCTAGAGCTCTTTCAGGATCTGCTGGGTTTGGGATACAAGACCAACTTCTCCAGCTACCTCCTGACCCGCCTGGATCGACGCTACCAGTGGTCCCGAAGGCGACTAAAGCTAGTCGCAAGTCCTCCAAGCGGAGGTAGTTCTCTTCTTTCCTTGGATCATGTTTTTTGGATTTTGGAATATCAGAGGGATGATGAACCCTGTTAGAAGGGCTGAGATTAGAAAGTTTGTTGCTTCTAATAGTCTTAGTTTTGTTGGCCTTTTCTAGACTAAAGTCCCTGAGCCGTTGTTTGTTTCTATTTCGTCTACCCTCCTGAGAGGCTGGAGCTGGCTCGCGAATTATGATCATTCTTCGCGTGGCAGAATCTGGATTGGATGGAACCCGGATTCCGTTAATTTTGAGTTGATTTCTCTAAATGACCAAGCTATCCATGGGCGTTTGAAGGGGATTTCTTCTGACTTTACGTGTTGCATCTCTGCTGTCTATGGGGAGCACACTTTTGTGCGTCGTAGGCCTCTGTGGGCTGACCTTATTCTTTGTGATGATTTATTTCAAGATACTGCTTGGCTCGTTGTGGGCGATTTCAATGCAATTAAGGATCCTACGGATCGCTTCGGGAGCTCTAATTCTTGGATTCCTTGCTTCGATGACTTTAGACTCTGCCTTGATCAAACGGAACTTGAGGACCTTAGGTACACGGGTCTTCGTTTTACCTGGTTCACTTCTTCGGGGTTAGGCAGGAAAATGCGGAAAATCGACCGGGTGCTAGTCAACACTAAATGGAGAATGGATTTCTCCTTTTCGGAGGCATCTTTTCTTAATCCTGGAATTTCAGACCACACCCCTATGGTAGTTAGGGTTGTTGATCCGAGTTCGAGAAGGAAGCCCTTTAAATATTTTGATTTCTGGGCTGATCACCGTAACTTCCGTGATTCAGTCCATCAAGCGTGGGACAGCCATGTTTGGGGGAGGCCCATGTATAAGCTGGTTTCCAAGATGAAGATCCTAAAGTGCCGCCTAAAAGCACTCAACCTTGAAGCCTTTTCAGACATCTCGATGAGGACTCTGGAAGCAAGGGAGGCCTTGCGTTCTACCCAGCTTCTTTTGCACTCGGACCCCAATAATATCACTCTTGCTGAATTGGAGAAAGGCCAGCGTCGGACTTTTGTAGATCTTCGAGGCCAAGAAGAATCCTTCTATAAGCAAAAATCCAGAGTTAGATGGTTGAAAGAGGGTGATCGAAACACGAAATTCTTCCACAACTTTGTCAAAGCCAGACATCTAAACAACCGGATTCTCTCTGTTAAAGACAATTCAGGTTCGGTTGTTTCAGACCCCAACTTGGTGCCGCAAGTTTTTGTATCTTTTTTCTCGGATCTCCTTGCTCCGCATTCGGGTTTGACGAAGCCTACGTTGCATGAATTGACATCATTTATTCGGAAGCCTCTTTCGGATGACCAGGTATGTTTGCTTACTTCACCGGTCTCGGATTCTGAGATTAAGAATACTTTGTTTTCACTTGCTAAGGGCAAAGCCCCTGGCCCTGATGGGTTCACAGCCGAATTCTTCAAAAATAACTGGGACATAGTAGGGTCCTCAATCCTTGAAGCTGTTAAAGACTTCTTCTACTCGGGCTGCCTCCTTAAGGAAGTGAATGCAACTATTCTGGCTCTTGTTCCCAAAGTGCCGAATGCCTGTGAGGTTAATGACTTTAGACCAATTGCTTGCTGCAACACTGTCTATAAGATTATCACTAAAATTTTGGCCAACCGGATTGCAGCGGTCCTTCAGGATCTTGTCAGCCCGTCCCAAAATGCGTTTGTCAAGGGAAGGAGGATCAGAGATAATATTTTGCTTGCTCAAGAACTGTTTGTTGGATTCCACCTTGACCCATATCTTCCAAAATGTGCGGTCAAAGTAGATTTTCGCAAGGCTTATGATACAGTTGATTGGGATTTCTTGGAACTTACTCTTGAAGCTTTCCGTTTTCCTCAGTGGATTATCCGGTTGATTATGGTCTGCGTGCGTACACCCAAATTCTCGATCTCTATTAATGGAGAGCTCCACGGATTCTTTCCTGGAGGTAGAGGTCTTCGGCAGGGAGACCCGATGTCACCATATCTCTTTACATTAGTTATGGAAATCTTCTCTGGGATTTTGAACCTAAAGACTTCTGTCAAGGAGTTCAAGTTCTACTGGAGGTGCAAGGCTCCTAAGCTTTCTCATCTGTTTTTTGCTGATGATGTTTTCCTTTTTTGCCAAGCGGATTAGAATTCGGTAGTAATTCTCAAGAGAAGCTTGGACATTTTTTCATCATGGAGTGGACTGATTCCCAACAAGAGTAAATATGATATCTTCTTGTCGGGTGGGACGCCATTGTTGCGGAATAGTATCCTTTTAGAGTTTGGTTTTCAAGAAGGCAAACTTCCGGTTTGTTACTTAGGGGTGCCGATAATCTCATCAAGGTTGGGAAAGGCGGATTGCCTTCAGTTGATTAACCGTATTACGGCTAGAGTTCATTCTTGGGCTCATAGATTTTTATCGTTTGCCGGGAGGCTCCAGCTTATAAGGTCAGTTCTCCACTCGATTCAAGCCTTCTGGGCTAGTGTGTTTACTTTGCCGTCCTCAGTCATTTTAGGTATTGAAAGCATTCTTCGCCGATTTCTATGGAAGGGCTCCTCCCTCGATAAGGGGGGGTTAAAGTTTCGTGGTTGGATGTTTGTGTGCCTAAGGATGAAGGAGGATTGGGTATACGGTCTGTGAAGGACTGCAACAAAGCCTCTATGCTTAAATATATTTGGATCCTCTTTACAGACAAAGAATCTTTGTGGTGTCGGTGGATCCATTCGAATTTCTTAAAGAAACATAATTTTTGGGTAGCCCCTCAACCGTCTGTTTGCTCTTGGGGCTGGAAGAAAATTCTTCAACTTCGTAGTGGGTTTAGGCAGTCGTTCGGCTGGGAAGTTGGGAATGGGGAGTCAATCTCATTATGGTTCGACAATTGGATGCCTTGTGGCCCTCTCTATTCACTGGTCCCTGACTCCTTCTTGAATGACCCTTACCTTCCTGTGCATGCGGTTGTGGCGACTCTCTACTCTCATGCAGCTACTCCCTCCAGATTACGACTGGAGGATTGGGGTCTCTCATTTCCGACCCTCTCTTCGGCCTATGACCGGTTTGTTTGGCGCGTAGACCCTTCGGGATCGTTTTCTGTGGCCTCTGCGTGGAACTCCATCAGAGTCAGGAAGATTCGAGTCCCCTGGGCTCCTTTTGTCTGGGATGGGGCCTTGGCCCCTCGTTTTCAATTTTTGATGTGGCTCATCATCAAGAACCGTTTGCCGACACAAGTGCGTCTTCTTGCTTTTGGCAGGATTGATCACTCGGTCTGTATCTTCTGCAAGTCCCAGCCGGACTCTATTGACCACCTTTTCTTCGAATGCAACACCTCAGCTACTCTAGTTTACTTTTGGGCTTCTAGATGCAATTTGCCATGGAGAAATGGCACTTGGGTGGACAACCTTTACTGGGCTATGAAGTTTCTAATGGGTAAGGATTTCTTTCATAGCATCGCTCGATTTTCCTTTGGAGCTTTGTGTCATCTAATCTGGAAGAAAAGGAATGACATGATATTTCGAGGAGATACCTTAGCTATTTCTGCCCTCAAGAACCACCTGTTTAAGGTGGTCAAATATAAGGCCATTACATATAAGAATGTCCCTGACACTCCAAGGAATCGTCGCCTTCAGAGAGGTTGGGGTTTTGACCCCTCAGTTTTCGTTAATCCTCCGGTGTTTTGAGCTGTCGAGTGTGGCACTTTCCAGCGATCTTCCCCTAGTGTGCGTGGAGGTTCGGTTGGAGTTGTTGTGCCTGTTGCTTTGTGTTTTCTTTTCTTGTACTGCCGTCTGGCTTGATTGCGGCCCCCTTCCACTCTTCCTGTTTTTTATGCAGCTAGAGTGAAAGTTTTTGGCGCCGTTTGTACTTTTGTCCTAAGCTCAGTAATATATTCTTACCATTACCAAAAAAAAAAAACAAATAGATTTTCGTGCACGTGCACACGTCGTGTGCACACATGCACACACTAGCCACTTACAAGGCATACACATGCTCCACTCGTGCACAGAAGTATATAAATGTTGACTACTTATTTCTCCATGTCGGATATGATTTCATGTTAATCATTCTAAATTAATCTAACCTGACAAATTTATTAAGACGAGCTGTAGTAACAAAGAGTTGAAATTTTGTTTCCGAGAGTTTTTTTGTCACGCCCCGATCCTCAAACGCGTGCCCATCACTCTCTTGGTTGATTAATAGCAACGTCCCAGAACGCATCGCCGATCCTTTTATTTTAATACGCATGCGGAAGCATATAAATAAATCCCCAGACAATAAAACGGTTGGAATAGAAAAGTAGGATCATATTTTTCACATCTGAAAACCATAATGACACTTTTATACAAGGCAAACCACATATTATATATTACAATATTATTCGATAAAGGCTGAACTATCACACATCAGTTCTCGACCTAGGTTTGCAAACATGATGTGATCTTAGTCCTCATCTGGCTCCTCATCAGGGTCATCCAATAGGTAATCCTCCTCCGGTTCCTCCTCTTCAAATTCCTCCTCTTCAGGTTCCTCCTCCCAGTTCTTTTTGGGGTACACCTCCTCTTAGTCGACTTCTTCTTTTGGCATGCTCCAGCTAGAGTCTACTGCTGACGGTTCTGGAGAGTCGTGATCACTCATGAGTTTAGGGTCTTGTGCATCCACCACTAACTCATCCTTATGATTAGCCGTCCCCTTCCTAAATGCTTCCTCAATGACGAACATAGGCACATCACTTTCTAGCATGGGACCCTCCCTTCGCCCATCACGATACTCACGATACCACAACAGGTACTCATGGGGCCTCAAGGCGTCCTTACCCACATCAACCCAAACGGTCGACTAAACCAAAACGTACTCTAATCCTTTAAGGTGAGGGTGAATCAGAAAGTGGGTTTTTATCTCAGTGACTTCCTCAGGTATATCGAAAAGCATAGGAGGACGAGGAGATAGAGGTACGGCCATCTAGGGACTTGAAATATTGTCCCACAACCGAGATGAGACTACGTCTTAACGAGTTCTACCCCCCTAAGATCCGATTAGGATGCTAATACACTCTAGGGCCGCCTAAGCACAACACAAGTCAGATAACTTACCTTGGCCTCAGTTCCATTCCTGCAAATCAGTATATATCAAATATACAAGAACCACATCACATCACCAAATCATATCGCATCATGTATCAATCGACCTAATCGATTACATGTCAATCAGACCCTCTTCCGGTCATTTTAATTCATACTATTCATTTTTATAAGATAGTATACCTAGTTACCGAGCCACGTGCATTCTCTAAGGCGACCTATACGCCAAGACGATATACTTAATCACTGAGCCACATGCATTCTCAAAAGCGACATATCTAATCACCAAGCCCCGTGCATTCTCTAAGGCGACTTATACACCAAGGCAATGTACTTAATCACCGAGCCACATGCTATCCAGGTGATGTAAATACTCAATGATTCATGTGCATTCTCTAAGGCGACCTATACGATAAGGCAAACTATTTGGTCACCGAGCCACATCATACAACTTTCTTTTGCACCACTTTATACAGCCTATTAAAATATCAATGGTCCTGTAGACCCACGCTTTGTCATTTCCAATCAATTATTGAAATTGAACAACTTAGGAATAAAATCCTAAAATTCACAATTAATTCAATTCAGCACAAACCAATGCTCAAATAAATAAACGGATTGCACCACAATGATCAACATAAAATTCCAGTCGTTGGCTATCCCTGCCTAATTTCCGGAAAATAAATAAATAAATAAATAAATAATTTCAAAAATTAATAAATAATTACAAAAAATCCAATTTAGGCCCGTAATGCTTGATTGGAGGCCAAAATGAGCTTGGAAAATTATCCAGACTCATTCAATAAATACTAGGAGCTCTCTACTTACTAATGACTAAGTCTAACCGCCTAATATGCATCATTAAGTCACTAATTTAATTGTTCTAAACTAATCTAACCACCTAATCATGCTTAATTAACATTAGTCAACCCTTAAGCATCATTAGCATATTAATAAGGGATTAGTGAGCTAAACTCACCCGTTTAACAATTTGTTCAAATCAAAATGTTAGGAACGTCGCAGGGGACGTTTTTCTCCAAAGCGGGCCTAGGGTTCAAGGCTCGAAAACACCTCAAAACGGTCTCGCAAGGCAACTGGAAACCCACAAAAACACTTGTTGTTCTTAGCTGGAAAATAGAAGAAAACAAGCTAGGTTGGCAGTCTATGGTGGTTGAACGGGCTCCGGCGGGCTTCCACAGCCCCTCACAGCTGCGGAACAGCGAGCTGGACGACGGAGCAGGAGGCAAGTAGGGGCAGACAATGTGCGGTTGGTGGCGCGCGCGCGCGGGGGCGTGAACGGCGACGACGGTGTGGACGTGCGACGGTGGCTGGCTAGCATGACTGGTGGCTCCGGCTTCTCCTCTGGTGGCTGCTGGTTTCGCACAAGCAAGGAGGGGAGAGAGAGAGAGAGAGAGAGATGGGGTGGATGGCAATGAGGGAGGATGGGAGTGTGGAGCAAGTCTTGCCTTGGTGGGGTCCTTTGGCCAAATTTTCCACCAAAATGTCCCCCCTCTAGGCTTGTCCAACAAGCCAACATCCCTTGGCTGTCTTTAGGCCACCAGGGCCTCCTCTTAGACATGTGAAGTGGCCCAAAATGACTAGGGGAAGGGGGCACACGAATTCGTAAGCAATTGATTTCAAATGGTTGCTTAATCTTGTTCAATTCATCCTCATTTGGCCCTCATAATTTAATTTGATACCTCAATGCTTCAATTACATTTTTCCTCACCATGGATCCACCTTGCTTCCCAAATTTGAAATCAAAAACAATTCCCGACCTTTTCTGAACAAAAAGGGTCCTAAGCCGACTTTTTCCGATAAAATCTCGGTTGAGAGAAAAATCTTCTGAGACTGAGTCGTGGGTCCTAGAATTTATTGTGATATGGTAGAATCTTCAATTTCTAAAATCGGACCTAGGCTATCGGTTAGTTTTCAGAACTTTTTAGGGCAAATGACCCATAGTCGATTTTCTTCAAGCCACAATGAACCCACTCGATACATTAGCGACTTTCGGTTGTCGTGAAAGTCTCAAGGATTCAATTACAGACATAGGGTACCAAAACGATAGTAAAATCAAATTAATGCTAGTCGACGAGAATTTTCCAATTTAGTGGAGTCACCCACGATCGGTCACACATCTCAGTCGAATCGATCTATCTTTGATCTCAATCGATTTTTAATTGTGTCGTAATGACTTTTAAAGATGAGCACAATCGAGAAGCTAATCCCTGGTTGAATTCTCAAGTCTATTGCGTTAAAGGTCCTTAATGGCTTACTTGGATAGTCTAGTTATCTCGAGAATGATCAGCTCTGAGAACAGTCCTATAGACGCGTCATTGAAATGCCCGATTAATTTAATAGAAAACATAATTGAAAATCTAAGATGTCACATTTTTAATTGCCTGAGTAATATAAAAATCAAGGTGATCATGAGCCTAGTGATTTAGATATCTACAAAATTTATGCCCTAATATGCAATTCATTAGGACTAGAGGTAACAAAATGGGTTGAAAATCCATTAGTTAACTTACATATAATGGGGCTGATCATATATGTGTTAACTAAATTTTGCTAAATGGGTTGATAAGCATTTGACTAATAAAATCTAATGCAATGTGGGTTTTTAATGGGTCTAAAGCTGAAGCCACCTGCAGTCTCTCTTCACTTGTCTTCAAATTCAGGTCGGGGGTTTTCTGGTGAGGCAACTGATTTTCCAGTTTTATCATTTACTAATGATCTTCTGCTCTCTCTCTCTTTTTTCTTCTCAAAATTAAAGCATAGTAAAAGATTTATGATCTTTCAAGCTTTAAAAAATCGTGAAAATTAGTATATAATTTTACTTGTCAATATTTATTGACTTATTATTTTAAGAGATGTTGGATAATTCATTGTGAAACTTGAAAAAGTTGTAATAAAAAAGTCAGAAATAATTTGAAAATCATTCAAAACCTTATATAACTATCAATATTTTTTTTTCCATACACATTACATGCATAGTATAAAAGTACTTGTTTTTAAATGTCTATGCATTTTACTAATGAGGGGGTATGAGTTGGGTCAAATATGAGTTACTGGATTTGTATTACATATAAATGGGTCAAAACGGATTAAATGAGTCAATATTGAACCATTTTCGACCCAACACAAACCTAACTCGACTCGCACATTTTAACAGCCCTAATTATGACCTAAATCCAACTCATCTGGTTTTGTAAGTGATCAATTCCAATCTTTCGATGGATGTGTGCCAAGATAAAAAAATATTAAGCGGGAGAAATTTACATTAGATCGGACGAATTGAAACAGTTAGAATATCTGAAATCAAGTTGAGTATGGCCTGATTTACACCGAAAATATAGATGTTTGCGTTATGAATCTTGCGCGAACCGTATTGTTCAAGATTGAAAACTAATGATAAGTTCTCTCTCCTATCATCATTTCATAGATGTACGTGAAAAATATAAGGTAAAAGCCAATTGAAATAGCTAGTAATAAATTTAATCTTTTGGAAAATATTAAAGAACTAGTCACCCACTCACTTATGCCATTCACTTTTTCTATTCCAAGTAGCTTTACATGCAAACCTAGACAATGGTTCTCTTGCACGTAAGCCCTAGAATAAATTGCGAACTTTAAATTCATAACATCATGACAACATAAAGTGTGGATGATACCATCACTATAAAGCTGAAGAAAATTGAGATTGAAATATAAAATTGCGTTGACACATATGGTTTCCCAAGTCCATATCTTCAATGTGTATTTTTATTCCCTTTTGCATGCCTCCAGCCACATCAAATTCATTGACTTAAAGATAGATATTACCAGTCTTTCTTAACCAAGTATGAAGCATCATTTTCTAATTGCCTAGCCATAAGCACAGTGGAGGCATTGATGGGCGAGTTCCGATGACATCTTCCAGATTTTCCATAAATGCCTTAGACGTTCCAGTTGAAACACCGTGGCGTCCATGGCATTCCAACAGCGAGGTAAGACACATATGAGAGACAATTTGCTATCTCAATTTGTGACATCTTAATTTTTCAACCCTGTTTTCTACTGAATTAATCGGGTATTTCATTGACATGCCTATAGGGCTATTCTTAGAGCTGATCACTCTCGAGATATCTAGACTATCTAGGGAATTGTGGGTGACTCTACTAAATTGGAAAATTCTCGTCGACTGACACTAATATGATTTTACTATCATTTTGGTACCCTGTGTCCGTAATTGAATTATCGAGATTTTTATGACAATTGAGAGTCGACATTGAGTCGAGTGAGTTCATAGTGGCTCGAAGAAAATCGACTATGGGTCATTTGCCCTAAAAAAGTTTTGAAAACTACCTGGTAGTCTAGGCTACGCTAAAAACGCGTTGAATGGAAATTAACTGCCAATTCAAGTCTGATTTCAGAAATTGAAGATTCTGTTATGTCACAATAAATTCTAGGACCCACGACTCAGTTTCAGAAGATTTTTCTAATACCTGACACTTTTTGGGAAAAAAGTCGTCGCCGGGTTGTTTTCAAGCAAGAAAAGCCGAAGATCACTTATGTTAGCAAAATTTGGATGCATGATGGATACATGGGTGAGGAAAAATGCCAGGGTAATCAATGGATGACCCATTTGAATTTATTGCAGTTAATTGAGGTTGAATCAAGTGACTTGAGGAGTTCAATTGAAGCCAATTGGTACAAAATTGGTAGCTTCCCCCTTCCCCCTAGCCACATGGACCAAAAGAGAGGTTGTGGGTTGTGTGTTGGTGGTTTAATGTGAGCCAAGAAGATATGCTTGGCCTAAAATGAAACTTGAAGACCAAGTTTGGAAAAAAATCAAGCCAAGGGGGCCCTCCAACTCTCTCTCGCCCTTATCCTCTCTCTACTCCATCGTCCACCTCCATTCTCTCCTCTCTCCCTCAGTTTGCGCGACCACTAGCCAGCAAGGAAGAGAGAGCATCAGCCATCGCACGCCAAGCCGTCGCCACCGTCCACGCTGCCGTCACCATTCGTGCCTCCAACCGCGCTTGGCCGCATGTGTGCCGCTTGCCCCTCTCCATCTAGCAGCTTGCCTTGACGTCCAGCCACCCCTGCCATGCACCTAGCAGCTCCTTTTGGCTCGTGTTAGAGCCCGTTCAGCTGTCGTGAGCCACCGATTTGGACCCGAACCACCCTGTTGTCCTTCCCCGACCCTTTGCCACCCCAACCAACCTCTTTCCCCTCTGTTTTGTAGCAAGATCAGCAGCTCAACAAGTGGGTTTCTAGTCATCTCGCAAGCTTGCTTTTGAGGCGGGTCTCGAATTTGAGGCCCGCTTTGGAGTTAAACGTCTCCTGCGGTGTTCCCGACGTTTCAATTCGAGCAAATCATTAAACGGGTGAGTTTAATTCACTAATCATTGCTTATTTTTCTAATCATTTTAAGGGTTGATTAGTGTTAATTAAGTAGTATTAGGTGGTTAGATTATAGTAGATTAGTGATTATTAATTAATTATAATGCATGTTAGGCATTTGACTAGTGTAATTAGCTAGAGGATAGCCTATATTATTTATTGAATGCATCTCGGGATTTTTCCTAACCCATCTCGGGCTTCAATTACACATATGGGCCTAAATTGTATTTTAAGTATTTAATTATTAATTTTCGAAATTAATTTAAGTAATTATTTATTTTTCGGAAATAAGGCTAAGATAGCCGACGATCAAAATTTTGTGCTGATTGTCATGGTGCAGTTCGTTTATTTATTTGAGCTCTACGTAGTGCTGAATTAAATTGTTTGTGATATCTCAAGAATTTATTCTAAATTGAATGGAAATTGAGTGATTGAGTTGTAGATGGCCGAGTACGAGTATATAGCGCCAGTAATGCTTTGATGAGCTATAAGGTGGAGAAAGTTGTGAGAATGAATTAAATATACTATTGGCTAAGACCAATCAGGTACGATAATATCGGGTATTATCAAGTTGGGAAAGAATTATGTAGCACGTGGCTCTGTGATCAAATATATCATGGTGGCTCTGTGATCAAATATATCACCCCAGCGAAAATGACGCCCAAGAGCATGCATATAAAGTGTTTATTGTACGTCACCTTGGCGAAAATGACACTTGAGAGCATTAATGTAACTCTGTGATCAAGTGTACTACTGGAGGTTATATAGTGAGAAGTGAACTAACCTAGAGATGATTCAATTGACATGTAATTGACTAGATTGATTGATCGAGATATCGATCTGTGATGTGATTGCTTGGGTGCCTATTAAACTGTACTAATATGCAGGTGGAATATGAGGCTAAGGTAAGTCCTCTAACCCGTGCATGCATAGGCAACCCCATTAGCGATATTGGTTTACTAATCGAGTCTTAAGGGGTAGAACTTGCTGAGACGTGGTCTCAGTGGTTATTGTATAACCATTTCAGGCCCCTAGATGGCAGCACCTCCACCTCCTTGTCCTCCTAGGCATTTTGGTGTTCTAGTGGAAGTCACAGAGATGGAGACTCACGTCCCGATTCATCCCGTCCTGAAGGACTAGAGTATGTCTTGGTTCAGTTGACTGTCTGGGTTGACGTGGGAATAGATGCCCTGAGGCCCCACAAATATCGATCATGGTAACGTGAGTACTATGATGGGCGAAGGGAGGGTCCCATGCCAGAAACGGATGTGCCTATGTTTGTCCTCAAGGAGGCATTTGAGAAAGGGACATCGGGTCACAAAGATGGGTTGGTAGTGGATGCAAAAGACTCGAAGCTCAAGAGCAATATTGAGTCACCTATATACTCAGTAGGAGGGTCCAATTGGAGCATGCTAGAAGAGGAAAATATAGTTGGGCAAGAGGAGGGACAAGAGGAGGATTAGGAGTGGGGATGGCCAGAGGTGGAGCTTGTAGCAGAGGAAGCTAAGAACGAGCCTGAGGAAAATTTTGAAGGAGAAGAACTCGAGGATGAACCGGAGGAGAACTACTTATTGGATGCCTCTGATGACGAGCCAGAAGAAGAAGAGGAGCTGGAAGAAAACGAGCTTAGGTGAAGAGGAGTCAGAGGAGGATAACCTCGAGGAGGATCCTGAGTATGACCTTGATGAGAACTGAGATCCCATCCTGTCTTGCAAACTTTGGATTTTGATCAGACGTATAGTAGATTAGACTTGTGAATAGTATTATATGATGCTATAGTTTGCCTTATATTAAAGTGTGGTTATGTGTTTTCATGTTGTGAAAATTATGGTCTACTTTTCTATCCCAATATTTTATTGTCTGGGGATTATTGTCTGCTTCCGCATACGTATTAAAATGTAAAAGGATTAGCAATGCGTCTTGAGACGTCACTATTAATTGACCAGGTGAGGGATGTGCACGCAATTGAGGATCAAGGCATGACACAACTGAGGATACATATTTTTCTTAGTCACTTTGCATCATTTGGCAGGTGAGAGGATATGTAGTTGGATAGAAAGGGGTGACAATATCTACAGTTATAGCTAGACACACTATTCCAACCAAAGAACTAAAGCAAGCACTGACCTTGATTTCGGCTTTCCTTCAAGGACAACCTCTTATCTCCTAGGAAAACATCTGACAATCTATCAAAGGGACAATATGTGTTTACTTGGTTGCATTTCTATATGAATGCCAATTTTTCTTAAGAGAAGTGTCGAAAAAAAAAAAAATCTAAACTCGTTCTATTGGTGCCAATTTAGTCCTAATCCTTTTAGGTAGTATCTGGTGGGCTGGATACAACATCAGATGGGATAACTTTCATCATATCCGGTATTTGGAGTGACACACAATCTGGTTATAGCCCAAATGTAGTATGGATAAAAAAATCCCACCTCGAGGGTGGGAGAGACCTGGATAACATATGTGAAATTTCAAAAATTGATAAACAATCACATCTTCTTTTCCCATTTTTGCGCTCTTGATCGCCCTTCCTCTTTTTTTGTCAAGCACCATGATCATCAAACTTCAATGGCCACTGCTCATCCCACTGGCGATGACCTGGCCCCACCTTCGGCCACCCGGAAAAGCGGTGCCGGAGCTTGTTGGCCCCTCTCTCCATATGCACCAACAAAGCGTCCTCACAAACTCCTAGTGACCAGCCAGCAATTGTTGACGATAACTGTAGCAACTCCAACAATCTCAGCAAATCAAGCACTTCCTAAGGAGCCCACTACTTTATTTACTCCTTACAGGTTTTCCCGTTGAATTCCCTAGCAACACCATTCTTGCTAGAGTCAATTGTCTCTCCAATGTTGAAGAATTCGTTCTGGAAAGCCTCCACCATCTAGGTCAATTTTCACTGTATCTGTGCCTTTTGTTCCTGCTGGCTGCACCTTTCTCGCTGGTGCGTCCTCAAGTTCCATGGCCACACTCTTCATTGCCTCCTATTGTCGCTCAACTCCATCCTGGCGGGGAGTTTCGTGATCTTGATCAAAGCTCGGGGCCTCCTTCACAAAGAAGATGATCCATGGAGGCAGTAGCTGGCACGACAGAGCTCCTCAACCGCATCACTTGAAGCGGTGAAGTCAGTAGTAGAGGATGGCAAAATCCATTGGGAAGAGAAGGTGTCTGACATGGATGGCAGATTGAGGAAGGATGAATAATTTTTAGAACTTTCATGATTTATTTATAAATTTTAATCTTGCAAATCAAATATTCATCTAGATCAACAAACATTAGAGTGATATTTAAAATCATATCCTATCCTTTTCTTATCCAACGTTATCTTATTTAACAAAAATGTTCAGATGACCAAACGCAATCTTAAGTATGCCAATTTAGTCATAAATATTCTGACATAATACCATTAGTCCTAAATTTTTCGATCTAATGCAATTTAGTTTTTTTGGCTAATTTTAGTCAAATATTTCAAACACGGACACCGGTCAACCTATGTGGTACAATTGGCCTTGATGTGAACAAATTTTTATAATATTTTAATATTATCTTAATTATTTATTTCCTTTTTTCCTTCTTTTTTCCTCCTTTTTTTTTTTCTTCCCTTCCTTCTTCCTCTTGGTGACTAGCTACAGGCGAGGGACCGTGTCACCTTCTGGCAATCCTCACTTGCCACTAGCAAGGCTGACCCAATCTCTACTAAGCTCGCTAGGGGTCACTAGGGTGACCTCACACTTGGCTAGTGAGACTTGCCCTCGTCAGATCTAGCAAGGGTGGAGACTCACTAGATTCACTCGCCATGGGCCAATCCCAACCTTGCCCAGCCACGATGAGGCTTGAGCCCTCACCAAAGGCCAATATTCGACTCAACGGCCTCTTGCGAGGGCTCAAGCATTGCTAATGGCTTGGCAAGGCTCGACCCTTGCCAGCCAAATGTGAGACCACCCTCGAGGAATCTAGCGAGGTTAATAAAATTATTAAAAGTTGTCCAGTCAATGCCGATCGTGCCACATAAGCTAATCAGTGTCTACATTAGCAAAATTTGGCCAAAATTAGTTGGAAGAACTGAATTGACACTAAGTCAAAAAGTTTAGGACTAAATTGACATCAATATAAGGTTTATGATGAAATTAGTACAAATACAATAAGTTTAAATTTTTTTTGATACTTTTCCCAGTCTTTCTTATACTACTGTGAGACATAATTTATAATTGCATAACCACAGCAACAACAATGATAAACAAGTTCCAGGCATCGTGGAGATTGTCCATAAATACTTTAGACCTTCCGGTGAAAGTAGTTTAGTGTCTGTGGTATTCTAAAAGTGAGCTTAGAAACATAAAAGACTCGACTCCGCTGTTTCAATTGATGATGCACAAGAATTTTGCTGCAGTTCATAATTTGGCAGGTTGGAGTATCTGTTGTTGTATATAGAGGAGTGTCATAAAAAAAATAAAGAAGTGCAGACACAGTTCTTGGCTACCAACCTTTGCGAGCATCGACTAATATTTTAGCTTTCCCTAAATGATCGCTACCTCTTGGGAAACAATCTTACACTCTATCGAAGCTATGATCTATGTTGATTTGACGCTCACTTCAACACGAATAAGCTTCAATAGTTTTCCACTTGATTGTATATGTAAGAACTGTCTATGTTAAGCGGGGTGATAATGCAATTTCAAATATAAATAAAGCTCTAAGAATGTCTTTTAGGATCCCTTGACATTATTTCAAACATACGATCCTAGATAGCTGAAAAGACTAGCATATGACATGGTGTCACATGTCATTATCAATTGTGTCAGCATTAGAACATTTTCATTGGTAGACACATTAATTTCCGAGAAAATCGATACCTCCCATCGACTGTACCAAACAAAACATCCTCCCAAACCATAACTTGCAAAAATAGCACAGAAATGGTTGCCTTTGTCATGAACCACATGAAACATTCAAGTTGGGAATGTTGTACTGTTAGGATCATAAGAGTTGCGGTAGTTCAACACTTTGCTTCCCAACGGCCATGTGGAACTTCAACATCCTTGGTTTAGAAATACACGAAAACCGTGAGATAGGGGCACTAATTAAATTCTAACAATGCTCTCGATACTTTTTGAAAGTCACTCGTGCAAAGAAGTTCGATGGCAGAGACAGTGAGAATGAATTGAGCATGTAAGGAAACTATAAGTACTTGAGACCTCTGTAATTGCAGCAGAGTGACTGCGCAAGACGCATAATTACACGAAAAACAACACATGAGAAAAACCCACAGAAGTGCCAAAGAGATTAGAGAACAAAGCCAGAAGGCTGCCTATGTCCAAGTGCCAAAGAAGCACAACAGCATGAATATGCAGTGAGCAAATTGCAGCAGCGCATTTTTTAAATAAAGCCATACTTTATTTATGTCCTCTGCCGCATCACCGTGAATGCATTTCGTATCAACAACTTCTTTTCAATTTCATGGTCCATCTCAGTTGTAGCTTGCTGTCGATACATACTTAAGGGGTGGCTTGACTCGATCTCAATCAACTTAGGCACTGAAAATGATTTTCAAAAAAACATGTTTTCCAGATTTTCCAGCGTTCGTTTCACGGAAAATGAACTAGTCAAGGAAAATGTTTTCTATTATTGGAAAAAAAAAACATTTAAAAGTGGAAGACATTTTCCGTAACTTCTTCCACCTTGCTTCTTTTCACCAAACACATTTTCTTTTTGTTTTTATGCTTTCATTTTCATTTTTCATTTTTATTTTTTAAAATCGAGTTTTTAATTTTTTTCCTTTTTTTTTTCTTTCTTTCATTTTCATCTTCTTCCTTGGCCTTGGCCGGTCACCGGCCATGAGTCAGCTCGAGCCTCGACCCAAGCTGGTGAGGCAGAGCCTCACTCAAGCTCACTAGAGGCTCGCCGGGCTTAGGCAAGCCGCCAGTTCATTGGATCTAGCAGCGGAGCTCGGGCTGCCTAGATCGGGAGCTTGAGCTTCACTGCCAAATCTAACAGGCTCGCGGCTCACCTAGATTGGCCAAGCCTTGAGCTTGCTAGATTTGGCAACCGTGTCTTGGTCGGCCGCCAGCAACCGCCATTGTCGTGCATGCAGCAACGGAGGAAGGAGGAAGGAGGAGAAAGGAGGAAGGAAAATAAATAGGAAAAAAAGAAAAAGAAAGAAAAATAAAATAAAATAAAAATTTCTATTTTTTAAAACAGAAATAATTTAAAATTCATTTAAAAAAATACAAACAATAAAAATAATTTTTTGTTCAATTAAAAATATTGAAATTCAAATTTTTGATAATTTTCCCAAATAATTAAATTATTTAACGAATGGTGGAAAATATTTTCCACTCAAAATTAAGAATATAGTCATTTTCCAAGAAAATGACTTTCGAGAAAATATTTCTCGAAAACGTGATAGTTTCTACGAAACGAAAAAAGCCTTAAAGTGTCAAAGATTTATCCTGCGAGAGGCAAACTTCAGCAATTTAAAAAAAAAATAAAAAATTCATACTCCATCAAGATCTCTAATCGGAAGGATCACACAATGACATGTCAAAGGATAAGTGGTGGGGAAGCTGGGGAAATTTCTCGAGCCATGCATCGATAATATATGGATTTATTATATAAGTCATGTTTTCGACAAATGCGAGACGAACCACATCCAAGATTGCTGACCTAAAAATTCCCAGTCTCCTTTCTTGATCAAATCTGTTTTCTCTCACGATAGAGGCTGATGATGTAAGTGCTTAAGATTCAGCAGATCTTCGAATGACGTCTTTCAAAAACGAGAATCCTTACCATCCAATCGATCCTCCCACTATCTCGCCAAACCAAATTTTTTGATACCGGTTGATAGGAAAATAAATTATTAAAAAGTAAAAATAGAGAAGCTGACACACAAATATTAATCAGCAAGCGAAAAGGCATGGTGCCACACACTAGGCAATCTCTTCATCATCACTATCAACTTTCAATGTTACAACTACAAAAGATGTTGCTCAAATATATAGTAGGAGTCTAGGACATTATAATTATAATAGATTTTACATGAATTCCATGAGTAGTAGTGTTATTTTCTCTGCTTTAACATAAAAATTACATGTATGCCATTAGTAGTAAAAAAGGGAAAATTGTCCAAAAATTCCTAAACATATTGCAAATTTGTCAATTGAGTCATAAACATTTCAATTTTGCCAATTGAATCATAAATCTTTCAATATTTTTACTATTAAGTCCATTTGGCCAATTCTGGCAGGAAATCGCTAACATGGATAAAATTTACTAAAATATTTTCAATTTTGTATTATTTTTTTATGTTTTTTTTTATTATTTCTTTTCTTCTCCTTTTCTTTCTATTTTTTTCCCTTTTCTTCCTCTAGCTAGTAGCCTAGCCTCCGGTGACCCACTATAGGCTACAACCAACAAGGGTCAACCTCACTGAGATCTAACGAGGGGCGACCTCACTAGAGGCCAGTGAGAGTCAACCTTGCCAAAGGTTGGGGAGGGCAAGCCTCGCCCAAAGCTAACAAGGTTGTCTATTGCTAGATTCTAATGAGGCTAGTGAGGTTGCCCCTCGCTAGATCCCAACGAGGGCTACCCTGCCTAAGGTTAGCGAGGCCAACCCTTGCTGATCGTAGCTACCGGCTAGAGGAAAAAAAGGGAAAATAATAGAAAAAAAGGAAGAAAAAAGAAATTAAAATCATAAAAAAATAATTAAAATTCAAAAAATAATAAATTTTGTCAATGTTAGTGTCGGTCATGCCACGCAAGAAGACCAACATCCATATTAGCAAATTCTTATTAAAGTTGGCCGAATGGACTCAATTGGCAAATAGTGAAATGGTTTAATTCTTGATTGGCAAAATTAAAAGGTTTAAAAGTGATTTGACAAAAGTATAAAAGTTTTAGAACTTTTTAGACAATTTTTTGTAATAAAAAGCTGTCAATTTAATATTATTTTTCTCTAACAAACTCTCAATCATGAACTGTATGATCCAAGAGAAGATGGAAGATGAAGTATCTACTGTCTGGATCTTCGCACCTGAAACTTTGCTAAGAATGCTTAAATCGTCATCATGGAGTGTCTCCAGCATCAGTAAGAAATTGATAAAGGACATTAAGTAATCATGAAGGTATTGACACCTAAATTTTTGGGTTGATTTAAAAAAAAAAAAACACACACACATGGCATATAGTTTAGAAACATTTTATTTTCATTTTGTTTTGTTTTATTTTAGTTTTCACATATTCTGTTCAGGTTTTTCATATTTTTAGGCAATATACACCAAATGATGTATTTTCGAGCAAAAATGAAAATTTTGGATAGAATATGTGAAAAATACAAAAGAAAATATCACGTGTGGTGCAATGATATATTTAGAAAATTATGCACGAGTAAAATTGGAAACAAAATACGCTTCAAGATCTAAATTTTTCCCCTATAAAAGGTGTTGTGCACGTACGGACGAGGGGGGGGGGAGGAATTTCAAAAAATTTGGAGCAAAAGGGAGGGCCTTCTTCGGTTTTTGGAGAGAAAGAGAGAAAAAAAAAAGAAAAGGGAAAAAAAGATAAGTGACATGAGTGACGTGAGAGAGAGAGAGAGAGAGAGAGAGAGAGAGAGAGAGAGAAAAAAAGAAAAAGAAAAGGGGGGACCCTGACTGTTCATCTTCCTCGGGAGGAGCCCTGTGGCCGCACCGGCCCCGCAGCCGCACCAGCCGACGTTGGCACTGCCTCCGCTAGCCACCTTCACCCCACTGCCGCTTCCCCTTGTCTTATCTCCGAGCGCCATTGCCATTGAAGCCCACGCCGGCCCGCAACGCCGCTGCTGTCCACGACCTAGCACTCGACGTCTTGTGCTCCAGCCGTGACCCGACGCTGGTAGATCTAAGTCGAGCTTGCCTGATGTGAATCATTGCGGAAGGATCGTTCTACGAAGGCCCAGATGGTGCGAATTGCAAACCTCGACCTCCAACCAAACATGTGATTAGCAACCTCGGTATGAACGTGACCTGTTGACGAACACGTGTCAACCGACCAACGTTATAGACGCCACGAGCGAAAGAATTCACTATCTCGCTCGATAAGTCGAATTGACCGCCACAAGAGAATCTTGATTAGGTCAAGTCCTCAAAAGAACAGTAAAAAGAGAACCTCTCAATTCTTTTCCTCAAAAATAAAATATATATGTCCCCAAAGAAATTTGGCAAATCCTTTATATAGGCTGCCACACAAACCCTACAAATCTAATGCGTCATATTCTATAATATTCCTATTCTAGAATATTCTTAAACAAGAATATATATATATATATATATATATATATCTAATACGTCATATTCTAGAATATTCCTATTCTAGAATATTCTTAAACAAGAATATATATAAATTGACTTGGTCAATTATTTGGTGACAAGATAATTAAATTGCACCAAGATTTCCAAAATTCTTCAAGATTTGAATTTGATCCAAGGTCATCTTCACGCCAAAGATCACGAACCATGACGCCAACAGCTTGTCTGAATTGTTTGGCCTGCGCTCGAGTAATCGAACCAGTAGGAATAGACAATGGGTCCCTAGCACCTCCTCCTCGATATGACTCGATGTCCACATCATTCCCTCCCCTGTGCAAAGGATTTGTCCTCAAATCATCACTGGCATAAAAAAAGAGTCAAGTCAGAAACATTAAATGTGGCACTAACGTCATACTTACCTGGAAGATCAAGCTTGTAGGCATTATTGTTAACTCTTTCCAAAACCATGAATGGTCCATCCCCTCGCGGTAATAACTTAGAATGTCGCTACTCAGGAAATCTCTCTTTGCGCATATGAACCCAAACCCAATCGCTAGGTTCAAACACCACTTCCTTGCGCCCTTTTTTAGCTTGCCTTGCATATTGCTCAATCTTGCGCTCAATATTTGTGCGCGTCTTCTCATGCAACGCCTTGACAAATTCAGCTTTCTTTGCTCCATCTAAATCCACACGCTTATCAACAGGTAAAGGGGTTAAATCTAATGGAGTTAATGGATTAAAACCATAGACAACCTCAAATGGTGTAAATTTAGTAGCAGAATGCATGCTCCTATTATATGCAAATTCAACATGTGGCAGACAATCTTCCCAAGATTTTATGTTCTTTTTAATAATAGCACGCAACAATACCCCTAAAGTTCTATTAACTACCTCAGTTTGACCATCGGTCTGTGGATGACAAGTAGTAGAAAATAACAACCGTGTTCCTAGTTTTTTCCACAATGTTTTCCAAAAGTAGCTAAGAAATTTAGAATCTCGATCTGAAACAATCGATCTAGGCATGCCATGCAAACGTACAACCTCCTTAAAGAACAAATTAGCAATATGAGATGCATCATCAGTTTTATGACAAGGTATAAAATGAGCCATCTTTGAAAACCGATCAACAACCACATAAATAGAATCTCTACCATACTTAGACCTAGGCAATCCTAACACAAAATCCATAGAAATATCAATCCAAGGATGCGTTGGAATAGGTAATGGTGTATACAAACCATGCGGTTTAGTTGTAGACTTCGATTGCTTACAAGAAATGCATCTCTCACAGACACGTGTGACATCTCTCTTCATATGTGGCCAATAAAAAAGTTCATACAGCACTTCATAAGTCTTATTAATGCCAAAATGCCCCATTAAACCACCACTATGCGCTTCTCGCACCAACAATTCACGCAAAGAACACTTAGGCAAACATAGTTTGTTTTCACGAAAAAGATAACCTTCATGCCTATAAAATTTATCAAATGCAGCGTGTTCACATGCTTCATTGACTCTCCCAAAGTCATCATCATCATCAATATATAAGCTCTTGATATGCTCAAAACCTAGACAGTTTTCTTTTAAAATAGTTAGAATCGCATACCTTCGAGAAAGTGCATCGGCTACCACATTTTCCTTACCTTTCTTGTACTTGATCACATATGGAAAAGTCTCAATGAACTCCATCCATTTGGCATGTTTTTTATTCAACTTTTGCTGTCCTTTCAAGTACTTCAAGGTCTCATGGTCGGTGTGGATCACAAACTCCTTTGGCCATAAATAATGTTGCCACGTCTCCAAAGCTCGCACTAAAGCATACATCTCCTTATCATAGGTAGGATAATTCAATGTTGCTCCACTCAATTTTTCGCTGAAATAAGCTATGGGACGCCCTCCTTGCATCAACACGGCTCCAATTCCTGTACCAGAAGCATCGCACTCTATCTCAAAAGTAGCATTAAAATTCAGCAAAGATAATAAAGGAGCATTAGTTAACTTATCTTTTAGCAGATTAAATGCTTTCTCTTGCTCTTCTCCCCACGTGAAACCCACGTGCTTCTTGATTACCTCAGTTAATGGTGCGGCAATAGTGCTAAAATTTCTCACAAATCGTCAATAAAAACTCGCCAATCCATGAAAGCTACGCACCTCTCCTATGGTCTTAGGCGTTGGCTATTCACGGATTGCTTTAACCTTTTCTTCATCAACTTGTATACCATTAGCACTAACAACAAATCCTAGAAATACTAATTTTTTTGTAACAAAAGAGCACTTCTTTAGATTAGCGTATAATTGCTCGGCCCTTAAAACCTGCAAGACAACTCGCACATGCTCAATATGGTCATCAGGACTTCGGCTATAAATTAAGATGTCATCGAAATAGACAACCACAAATCGACCAATAAAAGCACGCAAAACATGATTCATAAGTCGCATAAATGTGCTCGGTGCATTAGTTAATCCAAATGGCATTACTAACCACTCATATAATCCATACTTGGTCTTAAATGCAGTTTTCCATTCATCACCTTCTTTCATCCTAATTTGATGATAGCCACTTTTCAAATCGATCTTAGTGAAAACGCAAGAACCATGCAACTCATCCAACATGTCATCTAACCTAGGAATAGGATGTCGACACTTTACCGTAATATTATTGATTGCCCGGCAATCGACACACATTCGCCAAGTTCCATCCTTCTTTGGCACTAACAAAACAGGGACGGCGCATGGGCTAAGACTCTCTCTCACATACCCCTGTTCCAATAGTTCGCTAACTTGCCGCTGAAGTTCCTTTGTTTCCTTGGGATTGCTTCGATATGCGGGTCGATTAGGTAATGGCGCACCAGGAATCAAGTCAATTTGATGTTCTATGCCTCGAATCGGTGGTATCCCTCCAGGAAGTTCATCAGGAAAGACATCTTCAAATTCCTGCAATAAAGATACAACAGGACTAGGCAAACTTGGGTCAAGATCGTTAGTAGAAAATAAAACCTCCTTGTACACAAGTACAAGCATTGGTCGATCTAGAACTAAAGCTCTCCTCACTTCACTTGATTTTGCATAAAAATTATTTTGCCTCTTTTCTTTCCTCTCTTCTTTTCCCTCGGTTTTTACCACAATCTTTCTCTCGGCCTCTCCTTTTCCTTGCGTCTCAGACACACCACGCAAGCCCTCAAATTTCTCACCTTTTCTCTCTCTCTCTCGGATTCTCGTTGTAACTTTAGTTGATCTTAATACACCTCACTAGGTGTCATTGGTACCAAGGTATAAGTCTTTTGATTCATCATCAATGAATAACGATTAGTATACCCATCATGATGTAACTTTCAATCATATTGCCATGGTCTTCCAAGTAAGATATGACCCACTTGCATAGGTACAACATCACACTTTACTTCGTCCTTATATCTCCCTATCTCAAATGGAATTCGAACTTGCTTCGATACCTTCACCTCACCACTATCATTTAACCATTGAAGTCTATAAGGCCTAGGGTGCTTTCTTGTCTTCAAGCCCAACTTATCCACCATACTACAACTTGCCACATTTGCACAACTACCTCCATCAATTATCATACTACAGATCTTACCATTCACCACACACCTTGTATGAAACAAATTATCTCTTTGTTGGTGATGCTCCTCCTCCTTTACTTGCACACTCAGAGAATGCCTAACCACCAATAAGTCTCCTTTTATAACCACTTCTCCATCACTACAATCCTCCAATGGTGGCATCTCATCATCATCTTCTTCCCTTTCACTTTCGGACTCAATAACACCATGTCCAGTCATGATCATCACCCTCCTAGTAGGGCATTGATTCGCCATATGACCCCTGCCCAAACACTTAAAACATTTAATTTCACGAGTTCTAGTGTTAGGATTTTCGGTTTTACCTGAAACCGGATTCGTTCCAACTTTACCGTCCCTCTCATTCTCCTTTGAAGTTTCGGTTTTTGTGTTGTTTCCTCTCCAATTTGGCTTCTCATCTCTCTTCCAATTGGATCTCCAATTCTGATATGACAAAATGGATAAATACTACTTTAAATTGCCTAGATAATTGTGAAATAACCCCATATTTACATGTATACTTTACTTTTCAATGTGAAAATTGAATCTCTCATATCTTACAACCATTTAAGTTCCTTCAGGAAATCACACATCTCGCACAAAATTGTAAGCTCTACTGTGGGGGGTCCCAAAAAAAAAAGTCGGATTCACTTACCAGCAACGTCTTTAATGCGATTCGGTTTCTTTTGACTATAATTCGTTGGATCTGATTGCTTAAAATCATTCTATCCCCATTTCCATGCGATGGAATTCCCTGGGATGACTATTTATATTCAAGTGACTTAGCAATTTAGATTCCTGTACAGTATTAGGCATTCCTCAAGGAAAAAACTTCAAGGCACCTGAGCATGAGGAACTCCATCGTCGCCGCAGTGATCTTGTTTGGTTTCGCTCTGATACTTGCTCCTGGTAATCAGCACATGGTTTCTGCAAAGCCGCCTGCCGGGAACATGTGCCGTCTGATCTTCCCCGACTCCCCTTGTGACGAGTCCGATTGCGACACCGCGTGCTCGAATATCTACGAGCAACCAGCTTTGGGACACTGTGTGAGCCCGAAAAGATGCGTATGTTTTTTTCATTGTCTCGATGGATAATTTGTTGGTGTACATCTGACGATCGATCATTTCGTTCTATTGGTCCCAATAAGAAGAACAAATTAATTCTCCTTTTGTGTTGACTTTGAAATTTGGACGGGATGCGCGAATAATCAATTGTTCTACTTTTATGCCCATCTAAAGATGAAGCCTTGAAAAATACTCTTTCCCTTAAATCATGGTCTACAGTTAGCAATCATAGCTACTGAGTTTTGTGGGACCAAATCCATCTTCCATTGAAGGATGAAACCTGGTTTCTTTATTGGAAATTACAAATGACAAAAGAGGTGAGTTTCTTTCGTTCCATGTTTCAGAATATACCATAAAAACCTTTCGGTACCTTTTCACATGATTGACAAAGAAAATATATCGATACACTTGACAAAGAAAAGCAACAAAAAAAAAAAAAAAAAAATTACAAAACATTAGTCTTAGTACTTGATTGTCCATTGAAGCAGTCAAAATAACTCGATCGTAGTAGATCTTTTGAGAGTGGGGAAAAAAAACTGGCCAAATATGTTTAGCGATAATTACTGACTTCATTTCCTTACCTTTCTAATTATTTTCTTCGAGAAAGATCAGAGGTTTTCTCTATCTTCAGAAAATTCAAGAGCCAAGTCGAGAATCAAAGTGGCCAAAGAATCAAAGTCCTAAGGAGTGATAGAGGCACATAATACAATTCAAAGGAGTTTAATAAATTTTGTGAAGATGAATGAGTCCATCATCAACTAACTATTGGCTATGCCCCAGAGCAAAATGGAGTAGCCGAAAGAAAGAATAGAATCATTATTGAGATGGCAAGGTCTATGCTAAAGGAAAAATGACTTCCTAACTCATTATGGGTAGAACTACTCTACACAGCCGTATACATCTTAAATAGGTGTCCAACTAAAGCAATCCAAAATAAAACTCTAGTCGAAGCATGGATCGGACGAAAGCCTTCAGCAAAGCACCTCAAGGTGTTTGGATGCATATGCTATGTCCACATCCCTGCTCAGAAAAGGAGGAAGCTAGATGAAAAGACAGAAAAATGGAATATTCATTGACTACAGTGACCAATCAAAAGGCTATTGGGTTTACAACCTAAGAACTAAAAAGCTTATGATTAGTCGAGACATCGAGTTCAAAGAGAATATTGCCTGGAATTGGGAGGACAAGAAGATCGAGAAGAAGTACATCACCTTGCCATACATAACACCTTCTCAAGAGGAGTCAACGTCACAAGAAGAAGGAGAAGTATCGAATTCCACCACTCATGACATAACTCCACCAACCTCTCTAAGAGTGACGCAAGAAGAATCTACTCTAGAGTCTCTAGTACTAAGGGCAAAAACCCTTAGAAAAATTTATGACACATGCAACTTTGCTGTTTTAGAACCAGAAAACTATGAACAAGCATCCAAAGAAGGAGTCTGGATAAAAGCCATGGAGGAAGAGATCAAGATGATCGAGAAAAATGAAACTTGGGAGCTTGTCGATTAACCCGAAGACAGAGATCATTGACATCAAGTGGGTTTACAAGACGAAGCTCAACGCAGATGGATCAATCAAAAGCATAAAGCAAGCCTTGTGGCGAAAGGATACTTGCAACAACCAGGTATCGACTATACTGAAACTTTTGCCCCTGTTACTCGCCTTGATACTATTCGAGCACTCATAGCCCTAGCAGGACAAAAAGAATGGAAGATCCATCAACTAGATGTGAAGTTGGCATTCTTAAATGGATATCTTCTAGAATAAATATACATAGAACAACCACAAGGCTTTACCCTCAAAGGCTAAGAAGAAAAAGTTCTCAAACTCAAGAAAGCCCTATATGGGTTAAAGCAAGCACCACGAGCGTGGTATAGTAGAATCGATGAGTACTTCATCAAGATAGAATTCATGAGGAGTATGAGTGAGCCAACACTCTACATCAAGACCCAAGGTAAGTCCACACTCTCGTTGTCTCTCTATATGTTGATGATCTCATATATATATAGGAAACAGTGAAACAATGATCCAAGAATTCAAAGAAGAAATGATGAAGACATTCGAGATGACAAACTTGGGCTTGATGCATTACTTCCTTGGCATCGAGATCAACCAAAATGAAGGAGTTTTTATCTCACAAAAGAAATATCCCATGAACCTCCTGAAGAAATTCAAGATGAACTATTGCAAAGCAGTTTCAACTCTGCTCATGACAAATGAGAAACTATTGAAGGAAGATGGAGCAGAAAAAGCCAATGCCTCCCTCTACAGAAGTTTGATTGGCAGATTGTTATATCTCACTACTACATGACCGAATGTTATGTATGCGACAAGTCTACTATCACTATTCATGCAAAGTCCGAGTCAAATTCACTTTGGAGTTGCCGAGAGAATTCTCAGATATATATGAGGAACTATAGATTCTAGCATTTGGTATTGGCCAAGTGCAAATGCCAAGCTCATTGGCTACACTGATAGTGACTGGACAAGTTCAGCTGATGATAGGAGAAGTACTACTGGCTATGCCTTCACACTAGGCTTTGGAATATTCTCATGGGCATCCTAAAAACAAGACTCAGTGGCACAGTCTATTGCAGAAGCTAAATACATTGCAGCTGCTACAACCGCAAGTCAAGAAATATGGCTTCGAAGAATTCTAGAAGACATTAGAGAAGTACAGACATAACCGACCTTGTTACTTTGCGACAATAAGTCAACGATTGCTATATCAAAGAATCAAGTATTCCTTGGAAGAACCAAACATATCAACATCAAATATCACTTTGTACAAGAGGTGCAAAACAACAAAGAGATCGAACTCAACATATTCACTAAAGCACTATCGCCAGCCAAGTTCGAGACATTGTAGGAAATGCGTGGAGTAACACGAAATTGGATCAATGAGGAGTGTTAAATTATTGATCCAATTTCTAGAAACTTCAAGATAGACTTGAGCTAGAGAATTAAGAAAAATCCTATTAGAGTTTATAAAATTATCTCTGCAAATGGCAGAGATATTTGCCTTAAAAAGTCTATTGTTCAAGAAAAAAGATTGTAAAAGAACCTACTAGAAGTCAAAAATGGTGGGCCATAAGTCGGTGGAGAACCCTTATAAATAGGAAGGGGGGGAGCGTAGCATACCAACAAGGTAAGCAAGCTCCTTCCCCTTCCCTTTGTACTTAAACTAAATAATAAAGTACTTTTTATTCCCTTGTACTTCTTTGCTGCCACTCTCTTTTACACATTCTTTTTATTACTTTGCCCACATTGTTCTTAGTTTGCTCTTTTGATAGTTCACACACAAAACATTCCCTTGCACACACATCAAACACACGCTCCCGCAAATACCAACATTTAAATACCATGCCCAAAAATCAAAACAACAAATCAAATAGCAGCAACAACAATCAAGAGATGATCCCACCTATGGAGGAATCATTCGACACCAACAACTCTCTTGAGAGGCTAGATTCAAATCAAATTGATCAAACCCAGAATTTGCAGCGGCAACCTTCAGCTTTGTTGTCCATAGCTATTCAACCCTCTGCGCCAATTCAATGGCCACCAATGCAGTAGATTCCAGTCCAAGGCCTATGGGCTGTGGACACAATCAAGAACAATGGGCTATTCACGACTCAGGAGAAGGTACAAACCATGGGCCTCAAATTGATGGATCAAGTTTGCCACATCCAGGTCACAGATCAGAGTCGAGTTCAGCAGGTCATGGGATGAATCCCTACTCGGGATTGCAACCCGGGTTCCACCTGTAACCCATCCTCAACGCCAGTCCAGAACCTTAGGACACTCTCTACACCTAGCCAGCTGATGGACCAGAGCTCTGAATCATCAACCTACAACTTACTTATCCAAACAACGACAATGTGTGGACTTGAGATTTCCGGCAAGCTCTCATGACCAAGGACAAAGATGGGTTCCTTGATGGAATTGTGGCCGTTCTTAACGATGATCAAAGGTGACGATGTTGGAGAAGGTGTAATCAGCTTGTCCACACCTGGATCAAGAATTGCATGGCTGCCGATATTGTCACCAACCAAAATTTGAAACAAATGTTTGACAACATCAGAGAAATGTATGGGAAGTTGGATGGAGTGAAGCTATTTTCGTTCACCCAAGCTCTATCGGATCTGAAGCAAGGGAACCTTTTCAGTTAGCACTTGCTTCAGTCGACTCTCGACTCTCTAGAATGAGCTCAAGGTGGCTGAGGAAAAGCCCAAAGGACCAGAAGAGACTCTCAAATAGTATAGACAAATTAGAAAGAGGGAGAAGGTTACTCAATTTCTGTTAATTCTTAATGAAAGCTTCTCGGTGTTCCAATCATAGATCCTCGCCATGGATCCCATCCCTCCTCTTGGTCGACTATATCAACTGGCCATGCTAGAGGAAATCAAAGACTAGTCATGACAAGTTACATGAAAGGAATGGAAGGAGTTGTGCTCGTCGCTTTAGGCCAAGTCCCCTCGTTGGGAAGAAGATGAAGATTCTAACCCTAGTGCTTCACGGATGAATGGCCCAGATTTAAAGCTAAAATAGGATGCATCCATGGAGCTTAATCGGGTGACTCTCAACAGGCCACGTCAAACCTGATATTCAGGCCATCCAACGGTTCTCAAGGCACCACGTCATCAAAAGGAAATGGATAGAATTTTAAAAGTAGAGATAAATAATGTGAATATTATAAATGCCTGCATACTTGCTGGAAACTACATGGAAACCAACTGATAAAGAGAAAGGAGAGAGATTTTTCTTTTAATCAGGTTATGACCCAAGGGACTTAAAGGGCAAATTAGACAATCACTCATGATCAGTACCAAAATATCATGAGGAGCTTGAATCAATTAAGGGTTACAAACAAGACTGCGAGATTCTCAAGTACATCTATTTCCAAGAACAACAATTTCTTAGTTGATGCATGAATAATCAACTTTGGCGCTAGTGACCACATAATCTGTAATACTCAATTATTTTCTAATAGCCAGAAAAAAATCTCATGATGCTATGTCTGTCTGTCTTCCTAATGGTACTATCACTTATGTTACCAAAGTTGGTATCGTCCATCTTAGTCAACATATACCCTTTAAAATGTCCTATACATTCATGAATTTTAATTCAATCTTCTATCAGTTTCAAGATTTGTGAGAACATCCTTTGCCATGTTGTATTCAATTTCGAAAATTGTCTCTTTCAGGACCATTCAACTAACAAAATGATGGGCTTGGGTAGTGTTGCAAAAATGTTGTATTTTTGGATCAACTTACTAAAGTATTTTGGTGTGTCATTGCTAAATGAAATCATTTCATGTAATGCTACTTCTAGCAATCAATTTCTCTATTTCATTAGCGTTTGGGTCATAGTGCTTGTATTACTCACCCAAATTATCCAAATTGCCCTTTGGCAAAACAATCTAGATTACCATTTTTGCAAGCACATCTCAAGCTACTAGTGTTTTTTCCTTGATTCTTATAGATATATGGGGTCTTTATCACACCCCACATCATGATGATTCTTGTTTCTTTTTAACAATTGTGGATGGTTATACTTGAGCCACTTGGGTTTTTCTCATGCAATCTAAAAGACAGACTTTTTCAAATCTATCGAATTTCTTTTTACTAATTAAAAATCAATTTGACAAATTTGTCCAAAGAATTCGCACAAATAATGGATGTGAGTTTTTCACTGTAGTAAGTAAATCTTTCCTTGCTTCTCATGGGATACTCCACAAAAAATTCTCGCATCTATACTCCTCAACGAAATGAGATTGTAGAATGCAAGAATCGTAATCTTCTAGAAGTAGCTCATACCTTTAAATATCAAGCGTCCATTCTTGAACATACTGGGGAGATTGTGTGGTCACGACGGCTTATTTGATTAATCTCATGCCAACTAAAATTCTTGAAGGTTGATCTCCTTTTGAAATGCTTTTTCGGAAACATCTAGAAATTAGACACTTGAAAGTTTTTGGTTGCCTGTGCTATGCAATGATTGTGGGTCCTCAGGATAAAATGGATCCTCATGCTATTTAATGTGTGTTCATGGTATACCCCCTACAGAAGCGTTACAAGGTTATGGAAATATCCAAAGGTCGATTCTTCATAAGCAGAGATGTTGTCTTTCATGAAGAAATTTTTTCATTCCAAGAATCGACAAATTCATTTGAAACACTTAGATCAGGGACTAATCATCGACAATTATTATGAGAAGATGATTTATCTACAACTTCACAATATTTTTTGGTGCCACGGAAGCTTACAATCACAAAAATACTTAGATCAAGCAATTGAATCACCCGCACTAGTCAATGAAAGGGACGATTCACCAGTTTTGTCTCCATAGCAATTTGTAAGTGAATCCTCTCAAGCACCATCTTCACAACAAATTGTCGAGCCACCTCGACGTTCTGGTCACCATGTTCACCCACCCACTTGGACAAAGGGCTACATATGTTCCACTGTGGATTCTTTAAGTACACATTATCCCGTATCATCTTACATTTCATTTACTCAACTATCGCCAAAACGAGTGTTGTATTAGTTCTATAGCTGAGGAATACGACTTTCCACTTATGAGGAAGTGGCATGTGACCAATGATGGCAAGAGGCCATGGAGGTAGAATTGGGTGCTCTTATGCATAATCATACTTGGGACATAGTTTCATTGCCTCTAGACAAAAAACTGATTGGTTGCAAATGTGTATATAAAATTAAGTATGAGGCAAATGGATTTGTTGAACAAACAAGGCTCGGCTAGTTGCTAAAGGATTCACACAACGGGAAGGGATTGATTGTCATGAGACTTTCTCCCTAATTATCAAGGAAGTGACGGTTCGCACCTTCCTATCCATTACTACTTTTTGCAATTGGGAACTACATTAGATGGATGTTAACAATGCCTTTCTCATGGAGATCTCGATGAAGTAATCAAAATGGAATTGCCATAGGGTTTATGCAGATAGGGGGAGTCTTGGGTATGTCGTCTATGCAAGACCTCATATAAGCTCAAACAAGCTTCTCGACAGTGGTACGCAAAATTTATTGCTACTCTCACGGGTGTGGGCTTCCAACACTCCAAGCACGACTATGCATTATTCACATGGATGGTAAGTATTTCGTCAATTTTTTTGTTGATTTATGTTGATGATATTCTCATCATGGGAAACGATGACCTTGCCATTAAGAAGTTTAAAGAGTATTTGCATTTTAACTTCCATATCACTGATTTGGGACCTCCCAAATACTTCATTGGGATCGAGATAGCTACATCCAACAAGGGGATATGTCTTAGCCAATGACAATTCATCTTGGAGATTATATCTAAAGCAACGATTGTCAGGATGCAAACCGGCAATTATCCCCATTGAATAGAATGTCAAACTTACAACATTTGATTTTGATAAAAGGTTCATCATCACCTAATGAAGACCCATTGTTATATGATCCATTAGGTTATCAAAGACTCGTTGAAAAATTGATCTACCTCACCATGACTAGGCCTGATATATGTTATGCAATACTAATTTTTAGTTAATTCATGCATAATCCAAAGCAATCTCGCATCAATGCAAAACTAAAAGTTGTGAAATATTTGAAGGGATGTCCAGGACTTGGAATCCTATTGTCTCGGGATTGTAACTTGAAGATGACAGCCTATTGCAATATTGACTATGCTACTTATCCTACGACCCATAAAATTAGGAAGATCCTTGATTTCAAGAAACACTAAGTAATCAACTATATTTCTATTAGTAGCTGAATTAGAATATCAAGCTATGGTGAAAACGGTTTGCAAAATAGTCTAGATACAGGGTCTACTTTTGGATTTTGGATAGTGCAAGCGAGCTTTTTGGTGATAGTGATGCCGCACTCACATTGGCAGCAAACTTTGTATTTCATAAGAAGACGAAATATATAGAAGTCGAATGCTATTTCACTCGAAAAAAATTCAATAATGAGTCATTGCAACTCAAGGATTTGGAACTGTGGAATAACCTGCAAACATCTTTACTAAACCTTTCTCCCAAAGACAACATAAGTATCAATTGAGCAAGCTGGGCATCTTCGACATATATAAGCCGCTAGCTTGAGGAGGAGTGTTGGAAGATGATTTGATTCTTAGTTTCGATTTTGATCACGGAGATTGTGCGATAATTGATTTGGTCACGGAATATTTTCAGAATATTTAGAAGATATAATAGGAATTGTAATATTATTTAATTCTTTTCTTATATTATAAATATGGGCATGTACATGTTTGAAATACACAGAGAAATACAATTACAATTTCCTCCAATTCTCTTCGTTTCTTGTCATTACCAATAATGTTACTCTAAAGAAAAGAAAAGGAAATTGTCTATCGTACTTTGTAAAAATAAAGGCAGAACTTGAAATGTGAGAAAGCACCGTGAGAAACTTATATGTTGTTGAAGTAATACATTTCAGGTTGAAGAGATTCATGGAGAAATGAAGAAAGCTTATTCTTCTAAGCAATATCTTAATTGAGGGAGATCGTTCTGGAGATTTAATGTTTTAGTTCTAATCTAGGGGATCGAATTGCCCTTTCTCAAGTTCTAGATTGAGAAAAGTCCCGTCCTGATCAAAAGAGGAACATAGAAACTTAACTAGATGAATATTATAAATGAAGAATCGAAGAAGTTATCCCCAATTAATTACATAGGATGCTAATCTAGCCAAAATCAATTGTATTGTCAATACCTCTTCAATCATTAAAAAGATGAATTCCTATTTCTTTTTTTTTCAAAAATTGCATTTGCCACACACCATTAAGGGGCGTATCAACAATTTTACAATAAATCCCATGTTTTACAAAATGAGTAGGTGTTCTTTTTTACTTTAATTAAATTTACTGGTGAAATAATTCCTTATTTAACGTCAGCCCCCATTGACCTTCATCCCCCAAGTAAAAGCGGAATATAAACTACCTGCTCTGTGACCTTCTTTGGTTGACCAAAATGCTTGGGAGGAGCTGCCATCCAGAGACCTAAAAATGTTATCCCACAACGGGGTGAGATGACGTCTCAGCAAGTTTGCCTCCTAAGTCCCGACTAGGAAGAAAATACGTCATAAGAGATGCCTCAGCACAAGCACAAGTCAGACGACTTACCTTTGTCTCTGTTCCTTCTTGCAAGTCAGTATAATTTGTATATTCAACCAATCATTTCAACTCAACTCAAATCAACCCAAGTCGTCAAATCAGATTGAATCCTCGATTAATTGATCCAATCGATTCCATTCAATACTATCTATAAAGTCCGATCACATCAAGGACTACTCACCCTAAGCTGAAGATAGATAGTAAAGCTCGCCAAAAGCTAATAACATCGTATAATGCTCACCATAAGTTGATATATCAAAGCCCTCAAGCCGATATATTATACTGCTAATGCTCACCAAAGCTGTGCGGTACTTAATTGCTCACTAAAGCTATGCGATACTTAATTTCTCACCAAAGCTGTGCAATACTTAAGGTATACTGCTCACTTTAAGCTGATACATCGAAACCCTCAGGCTAATATAGTATACCATTCTAATCAACCAACCATTTCACCACTTTTATTATACTCGATAAAAATAATCATGTGTGGGTTCATGGTCGGCCTTCGCCAAAAATATGATGTCTTTACTTTATAAACTCCCACTAATTATATAATCAATAAAAATATTATTTTTTTTGTGTTGCAAACCGACGCTTGGCGATTTTCTAATTAAATACCGAAATTATTAAATTTTTGGATAATTACCCCAAAATTATCATTCACACTCAAATTGTACAAACCAGCGCTCAATTAAATAAACCAATCATACCACTGCAATTAGTACAAAATTCCAGTCATCGGCTATCCCGGTCTAATTTTTGGAAAATAATAATTAAATAAATAATTACCAAAATTAATTAATAAATACCAATAAATGCAACTTAGGCCAGAAAAGCCTAATTAAATATCAAAACGGTCCCGGAAAAATTTCGAACCTATTTAAATAAATAGTATGATTTATCTACTTACTAATTGTGCTACTCTAACCACCTAACATGCAATATCGAACGATTAAATTATTAATTCATTCTAACTAACCACCTAATCCAAGCATAACCTAAACTAATTAACCCTTAAGCATAATTAACTCCCTAAGCGGAGATTAGTGAGTAAACTCACTGGATTTGCAAGCCGTGAGTTCACTCCAATGGGGACGCGAAAACGGTCCACAAACTTCAAAGCGGGGACACCTTTCGAGGTTGGGAAAGGCTCAGAAATGGGCCTTGAAGGTCCAAAACCCTTTATGGGTTTCGATTTTGGTTGGTGGGCCGAGGAGGAGGTTGAACGGACTGCTTGAGCTAGAAATGTCGAGACAGGGCCAAGGAAGGCTGCAATGGCCCAGGCAAGGCTTCAAGGTAGCGGGACGAGTGGCTAGGAGCTTCAACTGAATTGGACATGGCTTGAGGAGCCTCGAATAGGGCGGCACGGTGACGAGAAGTATCATGCCCCAATCCTCCAAGCACGTGCCCATTCCTATGCGGTTGATTAAATAGCGACATCCTAGGATGTATCGCTAGCCCATTCATTTTACTACACATGCGAAAGCAAATAATCCCCAGACAACGACAATATAAAATAGAAAAGTAGGGCCATAAATTTTCAAAACCAAACCATGCTTTTATATATATATATTGTGGCATCCTAAAATTTCATAACGATCCCTAGATACACTGCAACACTTGAGGAGGTATCGGAAGCACCATCGAACTATATTGTAGTCATTAGACCAACGGATTCCAATTAAACAAGGCCAAACATTGGATGGACTATTGTTTCGATTTGGAAATGTATCCTATATCCAAGTGTGATCAAGGATTGTACTAAAGTAAATTGTTAAGAGCGAATATGGGCCACTTAAAAATTGGACCTTAGGCCCAAAAGTGTTGGGCCCAAAGTGGACCAAGAGGCCCGGCCCAAGAAGCCCCAAGGGCCATTGACCAAAGGAGGGGGGGGAACCGGATGGGCCTCCTCCATGTATCTTCAACAAAAGACACTTGTCTCCTTCTTGGAGACAAGTGTCATTCCATGCAAAATTAATCAAAGGCAAGTAATTAAACAACCAAAAAGGAAAAGGGGAGGGGCAGATTGAGCAAGGAACTGAGAGAGAGAAAGAGAGGGAGAGAGAGTGAAGTCGTGAGAGGAGGAAGAAGACTGGCCGCCGTGCATCCGCCTAGCTGCCATCGTCGATCAAGCTCGCCGCCTAGCCTCGCCGTTGTGCTTGCTGTGATTTTCATTGGATTTAAGGTAAGTAGAGTCCATTGATCTACACTTTGCTTGTTATGGTTGTGTGTGATGTATGGTGAATTTCAGAGGTGGTGGAGGTGAGAATTTTCAAAGTTATGGGAGTAGTACCTTAGTCTAGTAATCTGTTTTCTGGAAAAACAGTCCGACCTTTGGCGATTTTGTGAGCTGCATGCAATTTTCTAGTTTGAATCTCACTTCAACTTCTGCATGAAAGTTGTAGAAGACTTCCTGAAGATTAGCATAATAAAATTTGAGATGAAACGGACAAATATTGGATGATGAAACCATTTTTCTTCAAAGATACTAGATCTGGAAAACTTATATGTTGATCCCTTGCGGTTCTGTGAATTTTGTAAATTATCCAGTCCGAATTTGATCTCATGTCCTTGATAAGAGTTGTAGATGACATCTTGAGGAGCAATATAATGAAATTTTAGAATAAACGGACCAGTATTGATCAGGGAAATTATTTTTCTTTGAAGTGTTAAATCTGGAAATCGTTACCGAGGGTTAAGGGGAGTTTTGGTGAATGTAGCTCATGATATGTAACGAATATGACTTTGAGTTCTGCACAAAAAATTTACATCTAATTCTTGGGTATGACATATAAAAATTGTAGAATTTTCTGACTTGATGTAGGGTTTATACCGAATTTATGAATAAAACTGTGCCCTGGTGATGTTCCGAAACTTTAAGTTGTGATGCGTGGACTGTAGTGACCTGCACGAAGCTCTTTTGACATGGTGTTCTTCATGAAACATTTTTCTCTAGATCTTGTTTATAACATGTTAAATTTTCAGAATTTATTGAGATTTGTTACTAATTTTTTTAGAATTTTTATTTAAGGAGTGCATTCTGCTTTGTCAAAAAATTTGCTCCATTTTCAAGAACAAATGAATTGCTTTATGAAGTGTGATATCTTGGGTGTTTTTGTATTGCATATATGGTGACATTTGGCATATCACATGACATCAAAAAGGCTGGTTGAAACCTCTGACATTGTTGCATCAAATGTTAAATTGAAAATGAGATATATATAGGAATATGCATTGTGATGATGATAATACTGTCGGAGGTGTGAGCCGACGATGCCCCGGGAGTGTCGGGATACTCGGAGTGTGTGTGCCGGATGTCCTTGGGAGTTTCGGGATGCCTGGTGGTATATCGGTACGTATTTCTAGGGATGCTTGGTGGTATGTCGATACGTAATTCCGGAAGGCAGGGTAACCATTTTCATGGTGAGGCCCAGCAATTCCTCGTGATGCCAGGTGGGATGCGAGATGTCTAGAGGTATGTGTCGGATGCCTGGAGGTATGTGCCGGAGGTTCCTCGCGATGCCAAGTTGGGTGCAAGCGATATATGAGGGATGCAAACACTGGTCCCTAGGAGAAAGATGAGATCCTTTTGAATATCAAAATGGGAATTGAATCATGCACGTGTGTGTGTGCATATGGCATGGGATATAATTGCCTATGAAATTGAGGTGATACTCTATGGCATTGAGAATGTGATCATGAAGGCATTGAATGGATCTCATGAGAATATATATATATGATTGTATGGATGATATGGATCATGCGCATGTATGTGCATATGGCATGGGATATAATTGCCTATGAAATTGAGTTGATACTATATGGCATTAGGATGCGATCACGAAGGTATTGAATGGATCTCATGAGAATATATATGTATATATATGGGATATAATTGCCTATGAAATTGAGTTGATACTATATGGCATTATATATATGAATTGTATGGGTCATATGGATCATGCGCATGTATGTGCATATGGCATGGAACATGAATTACCTTAATGAATGCATCTCATGAAGATATAAGCATGATTGCATGGATGATATGTGCATTTCACATGAAATTGTGGTTGTCTTGCTTGTTGTATTGTGTAGTTTGATGGATCTTTACTGTTGAGTGGTTGTACTCACCTCGTTTGGGGACTAACATTTCAGACTAGACAAGATACCTCTACTACCACTGCCACCGGTAGATGGATCGAGTGGTTGGATATGACCGCGAGGAGGAGGATAGCAAAGGAAGGAACTTTTGGACGCCGACACTAGTTGATGGACCTTAAGTATACAACTGTTGGAAAAGATGTCGGTCATCTTTTGAAGTATAGTCGAGTATAGAAGACTACGGCATTTTGATGTACCGATAAATGATGTCCATCTGGTTTAAGTAAATAAAAGTGTTCGACTTTTACCTATAAATGTTTAGTTGGTGTGGATCATTTTCTAAATACAGGGAAGGGAGTTGATGGACGTGATTCCGCCATATAAATTGCACAAGGACCGATCTAAAAGATGTAAACCCCCAGGATTTATGAATTAACATGAAATTCCTTAACATCAAAGTATTATATTATCAGGCCAAGTGAAAGGTAAGCGGATTGTGCCGATCCTAACAGTTCGGGGGCCATCGAAGGGTGCCACACACACACACACACACACACAGTAACCCATGTCATATATAATACAAGCTGATATATAGATTCAAAATCTACAAGACAATAGGGGTTTTCAAACAACTACTAATCTTCCTCCTGCTCCACACCCTCACTAATATTGGAGCCTGTAGTCAAGTACACCGGACTTCCAGGGTCTTCAAGATTTAGGTCTACCGCGTCTACAACCAAGCCTCCAAGAAGATCTGCTGTGCCTTTCCTAAAAGCAAACTCCAGCACATACATAGGTATCTCAAATTTTGGTATGGGACCCTCTCTCTGGCCATCCTAAGCTTGGCAGTACCATGATCTGTATCGATGGGGTACCTTTTTGGGTAGACTCGCATCGGCCTAGACTATGGACCTAACTAGCTCATAGATCCAGCCCCTAGGTTTCCCATGCAACATAATGTAAGACGTTTGTTCTGTAACTTTCCTTGGCTGACCAAAATGCTTAGGAGGGGTTATCATCTAGGGACCTGAAAATATTATCTCACGACGGGGTAAGACAATATCTCAACAAGTTCAACTCCCTAAGACCTGACTAGGATGAAAATACACCCTAAGGGCTGTCTAAGCACAAACACAAATCAGAGGACTTACCTTTGCCTTAACTCCTTCTTGCAAGTTAGTTAAATTCAAATACTCATTAATCATACCATCCAATCAAATTAGATCAAGCCATTGATCAATCGACTTAGTCGATTTCATGTCATCATGACCACTTCTCGGTCAAACCACTCTATACTATCTATAAGGTCCTATCAAATTAGGATAGCTTACCCTAAGCTGAAGATAGATAATATAGCTCACCCAAAGCTAATAATAGAGTACATTACTCACCCAAAGTTGATAAATTATTGCTCACCATAAGCTAACCACGGAGTATACTGCTTGCCCTAAGCTGGCATATCAAGGTCGTAAGCTAATATAGTATACTAATAATGCTTGCCGGAAGCTAACAACAAGGTATACCGCTCACCCTAAGTTGATATATCATGGATACACGGTCATCTTGACCATCTATCAAATTGATAATTTTTATCATATAGCTGATATAAAATTATCGTGTGTGGGTACATGGTCGGTCTTAGCCAAAATATAATATTTTCATCTTATAAATTCCCACTAATTATATAATTGATAAAATCATTTTTCGCATTGTAACCGACACTCGGTAATTCTCTAATTAATTACTAAAACTAATAAATTTTGGGATAATTACCCACAATCACAAATTACATTCAATTTGTACAAAATAAAAATCAATTAAATGAATAGATCACACCACTGCAATCAGCATAAAATTCTGATCACCAACTATCCAGGTCTAATTTTTGGAAAATAGATAATTAATTAAATAATTACGAAAATTAATTAATAAATGCCAATAAATAGGACTTAGGCCTGTAAAGCCTAATTGAAAGCCGAGACATGCCCGAAAAATTTCCAAACCACTCTAGATAAATACTAGAGTTTGTCTAGGCTCTAATTACACTACTCTAACCACTTACCATGCAATAACAATTAATTAAATTGTTAATATAATTTAACTATCCACCTAATCCATACTTGGTCTAAATTAATCAACCCTTAAATGTTATTAACTTACTAAGCAAGACTTAGTGAGTTAAACTCACTTGTTAAGCAATCCGCTCGAATCAAAACAACGGGAACATGACGGGGGCGACAAAATCCAAAGCGGGATCGTCAAATGGAGTCAGGAAGGCCACCAAAATGGGCCAAACAATGGTTGTAATGCCCAATACTGTTCAGTTTTATGGTGGTGCTGATCTTGGCCGAGAAAGGTGGATCGGGTGGCTAGTTTAGGCGAAGATGAGCAAGGACGGGTGGAGGGGTTGCTGCGGGTTCAAGCGGGGGCAAGCAGTAGCTCTAGCGACTATGACGCTGACACACAGTGGCATGGTTGCTCCTGGTAGCTGCGAGTGGGAGCGAACGAGCGGTTGGAGGTGCGAGACCGGCAGGGCGATTGTAGGGGCGTGCGAGCGAGCGAATGGCAACGAGGGACGGTCTGGTGGCTTGGTGAGCGGTTGCGACGGCAATGTGACGTTACAACTTGGTTTCTGGGTTTCTTGGGAGCTTTCCACGACAAGAAATGGAGTAGGAAGGCGTCGACAGCAGAAGGAGGGAGAGGGGGAGGCAACTTGGGCTGGTGGGACCACTTTGGTCTCCCACTCTATCTTCTTGTCCCCTTGGATGACCTCACCCAATCCCAGCTGGATTCCACTGCATTTCCAACCCAAAAACTCCTTCTAGAAGCCTTGAAGTAGTCCAATTATTGGGTCCATGGGGGGTATATGAATTTTGGTGCAAATGGCACAAATTGGACTCAATTCCTTCTTAAACTCACTTAATCCAGCCTCTATAAATTCAATTATCGAGCTCACGATCAAATTGACATTTTTCCTCTCCACTAGAACCCACTCGCATCCTATTTTCGCAATAAAAAATGCTCCTCTGATTTTTCTGGTAAAAAATGGCCCTATCTCAACTTTTTTCGCCAAAATCTTGATTTGCAGAAAAATCTTTAGAGTCTGAGTTGACATTCCTAAAATAACTCGTGAAATGACAAAACTTTCAATTTTTGAAATCGGATTCAAATTCGTGATTAATTTTAATCTGGCGCGATTTTAGCGTAACCTAGGCTACCGAGTAGCTTTTGAAAATTTTTAGTGCAAATGACTTGTGGTCAATTTTCTTCGAGCCACAATGAACCTCATTGACACATTGGCGACTTTCAGTGGTTGTGAAAATCTTGAGATTTCAAATACGGGCACAGGATATCAAAACGATAGAAAAATCAATCTAGTGCCGATCGACGAGAATTTTACAATTTAGTGGAATTACTCATGTTCAACCACACATCTCAGTCTAATTGACTTATCTCTGATTTTAAATTGATCTTATTATGCCGAAATGATCTGTGCAAATGAGCACAGTCGAGTAGTTGATTCCTAGTCAAATCCTCAAGTCTATTGCATTAAAATCTCTTAATGACTTCCCCAGATAGTCTACTTATCTCATGAGTGATTGGCTCTGAAAATAGCACTATAGGCGTGTCGATGAAAGGCTTGGTTAATTTAATGGAAAACGGAGTTGAAAATTCAGGATGTTACAGGAAGAGCTAGATGACGCAGCAAGGACGCAGCATGGACTCACGATGGCAACGACGGTGCTAAGCGACTCCGGTGGGTTGTTCGACGGTGGAGGGGGCTGCTCTACTCAAATTTCTAGGTTTTGGAGAGTTCAAGTTTGCTAGAATGGAGGGGCATCGACCGGATGGAGAAGAAGGGGACCGAACTAGCTTGGAGGGGGACACTTCTCTCTCGTTCTATCCTCTTGTCTCCTTGGCTTGACCCCACCTTGATAGCTGGCTTCCTCTATAGTTTTCCAGCCCCAAAGCTTGTCTTAGAAGCAAATGAGATGGTCCAAAATGTTGAGGGCATGGGGGCTACGAATTTTGTACAAATTTCCCTCAATCCCTCTCCAATTTCCACTTCAATCAAATCAATTCAGCCCTCAAAATTTCCACCATTGCGTCCTCGATCAAATTGACAATTTTCTATGCCAATAGAACCCACTTGTATCCTAAAAGCTCAATAAAAAAACAGTCCCCTGAATTTTCCGTACAAAGCGGCCTCACTTTGAAATTTCGCTGAAAATCTTAGTTTGCAGAAAAATCTTTGAAAGATGAGTCGACGTTTCTAAAATGACTCGTGACATGCCAGAAGTTTCACTTTCTAAAATCGGATTCAAATTTGCAGTTAATTTCAATCTGACCTAACCCACCGAATAGCTTTAAAAAAATTTTAGTGCAAATGACCCGTGGTCGATTTTCTTCGAGCCACAATGTACTTCTTCGAGACATTGGTGATTCTCAGTGGTCATGAAAATCTCGAGGTTTTGAATACGGATACAATGTATCAAAACAACAAAAAAATCAATCCCGTGCCAATCGATGAGAATTTTGCAATTTGGTGGAATCACCCACGTTTAGCCACACATCTCTGTCGAACTGACCTATTTCTGATCTCTAATCGATTCTTAACTGTGTCGTAATGATCTCTATAGATGAGCACGGTCAAGTAGTCGATTCCTAGTCAAATTTTCAAGTCTATTGCATTAAAATCTTTTAATAACTTCCCCATATAGTCTAGTTATCTCATGAGTGATCAGCTCTGAGAATAGCGCTATATGCGCGTCGATGAAATGCCCAATTTATTCAATTGAAAATAGAATTGAAATTTTAGGATGTCACATTTTTCTTCCCCACTTCTAAGGAAAATGAGAATGTGACATTGCGAGGTCTCTCACTCTAGGTGATCTCCTATCTGTTTCTTTTTTCCTTGAGCCTTTAAAGATTTGCTGAAGTCCGAGGAGGCATATCAATAATGGTACGATAAATCCCACATTTTACAGAAAAGAGTAGGTGTTCTATTTGACTTTGATTAAATTTATTTGTGAAAATAACGTCTTTCTTGGATATAATGGCCAGTGGCAAGATAAAACATAATGGTTGAACCAAAATTATTAGTAACTTTTTTTTTTCCATATATCTATTAGGTACTTCACCAGCCCAAACATATATGGATCTTATTAATAAGTGCTTCAATGTACTAATTAAGCATTTTTAATCACAAAATATTCGATTTGCAAAGTAGTGATTAATAATATTGCAAATTCAAACTAAAAGTTGCAATATTCTTTAATGAGTAATCGGAAGCCACATTTTGACAAAACCATACATGATATACATATCCTTGAACACATATCTTGACAATTCCGCATATTGCGGAGTTGGAAAATAATAGGGTTTCACTTATGTTTAAGTGACACACCAGGATTCATCTTGAGTTGTGCTATGTCCATGAGCATAACGAGACACTTCATCTACTCTATGGTCATTCTTCCATATAATCTTAAGGTCCTTATTACAAAAGGAAAATAGCTATTAGCATCACATACTATTGTCGCGACCTCTTTTTTTAAGAGCCCGATCGGGGTGGTGCCTACGGAGGCTAATGGTTCGGCTATGCCTATTAGGCTTAACCCGGACTCTCCCAAGTCCACCATTTCATGACTTAACAGTTTGATGTTTTTAACCTGTAAGTTGATTTTAAAACAAGTCGCCACTAATCAATTTGGGGCGGGTCAATTAGAAACCCAAGTGAAGTATTGGGAGAAATACTCGCTTTGCGCAACTAGAGAAATTAGGAACGGGGACTTGATTACACTAGTTAATCACTAATGCCCTTTCGGTACCGGGCAGACAGCGATGACAACAAGCTTAACAGCAACAACGACGATGACGGCAGCTACAAACCACTTACGAGGACGGAGAGGACGAGCAATAACGGGACTGTGGTCAGTGGCGGCATGGTTCGAGGTGCAGAGGGGAATGGCAGACTAGGCGCGGCTAGAGGTGACGACGGCGTGACAGGGGGACAATGGCTGATACCTATTTGTAGAGAGGGCACGGTGCGGCGATGACGACAGGGCAGCGACGACGGTCCCTCAGCTTCTAAATCTGGTGTGGTGTAGACGGATTGGTCACGGCAATAGATTCGGAGGAACAGCTGTGACACCCCGAACCACCTAGGGTCACCATAGGCACCTGACGTTACACCTAATGGAACACTAGCCACATCTCTTAGAAGAAGTGTCGTAATTCATAGACACATTTTTTTTTTTAGAAAACGGTCCCAGCGCAACTCATTAGCGGAAGCAAAATATAATATCGCCATCTCTTCCTCCTAACAACCATGATACAATTGCACACCACTAAATACCATAGGAAAAGATAAAGCCATGCCACTTTTATTTACATATTTTCGTGTTCGATTTTTCGCGGGTCGATACAACAAAAGAAAGCCAAGATTTCCAACTACCCTTGGCCACATCCCAAAAGGATACTACGACCCCTAAAGTAATCACATGACGTCCTCCATCTAACAGCGGCGGCTACTCCCAAAAAGAAACTCCAGCTCTCTACCTCTCACGCAACCATCACACCCATCTTGGCGCGTCAGGTGGTGGTGGTGGCAGCAACATCCCCCTAAACACTCCGTCTCGGCAAACATGAACAGACAGGAACTCCTGGATGATTGGGCCCCAGCCAGGCCCACATCGTACATAACCAGCACTCGCACTCGCACAAAAGTCAATCCAGGGACGGTGACACAGTCAATCTCTGTACATTCTACTTCTACATCCAATGGGAGGCCATAGAAGGTACCTCGCGTGACGGTAGGAAGCAACATCTTTCTAATATGAAATGTTGGTCCCCAAAGGGGTGAGTACAATCACTCAGCAGGTAAAGGATCCAATAACCACTCAATGCATCATACAATACAATCACAACATCATACATGCCATTCATACATCCAAGCATACTTACCTTGATGCCATGCATATACCATTATACATCTTCATCACAATCATATCACATACATGTCATCATGCCATAGGTGATCATTATCATCATATCATATATGCATATCATCATGCCATAGGTGATCATCGTCATATCATATCATATGTGCATATCATCAAGCCATAGGTGATCATCATCATCATTTCATATCATATGTGCATATCATCATGCCATAGGTGATCATCATCATATCGTATATGCATGATTCAATTTCCACTTTTAACTTTCAATTCGATCACCACATCACTCTTTTTTCAGGATCATCAATTTCATCTCATACTTTACACTCGCACCCCATCTTGGCATCGCGAGAAAAACCTCCAGCATTCGGCCATTTAAGGCCACCGGGCATCCGGCACACCCACATTCCGGGCATCTTGCATCCCAACTGGCATCATGAGGCATCCCCTCAGGCAAAGACCTCCGAGGCTTCCGGCACCCAACCATTCCGGGCATCTCGAAATTCCCGAGGCCATCCGGCCATGTATCTCTATAAATTCCGGGCATCCGGCACCCCCGATCTCGGGCATCCTGATACTCCCAGGGCATTATCATCCGCCACAAACAGTTTCATCATTTATCATTGTTCATGTTTACCAATTTAGGTCTCAACTCAGCATGGCACATGATGTAATGGCAAACAAAATCACTTTCATCCTTTGATTTATACATGCATCATCAGTCATCATCATACATGCAGCAAGACACAATCATTCATAAAAATAAAATTTATGGAATTCGTACAATTTAGAATAATCCATTAATCATGCCTTTTTGAAATTTATTTAAATTCCAGCTTGTACCATTTTTGAAAATATTTAAATTAAATATCCATATGATTCTCAAAAATCATGAAATCAAGACATGTGATAGACAAGACAATAAGATAATGATTTCATGAAAAAACACATGCCCAATAGAGTTCCACACAAAAATTATAATTCACACAAATACATAATGCAATTTCGGATAAAAACAGAATGTGCAGTTTTTGAAATAATTCAATTAAAATACACAAACGACCTCCGAAAATTATGAAATTTTACCAGCTTATATTTAAGACACTAAAGTAGATTTTTTATGAAGACTTCTAGGCCAGATTCGTTTTATATAATTTCCTATAGTCATCCGAAGCTTCTGGTTCTAGCACCGAAACGTCCAGTATAGTCATCTTCGAAATACCGAGTTTTTACCCACTTATTCTTCTTCGTTTCCTCTGAAATTTGGATATGTTTTACTTCAAGAGGTCCCCTACAACTTTTATTAAGGAATCTAAGTCAATTTTTAAATAACAGTCACCATATAGGTCCATGAATTCTCGGGTGTCCAGTACTGCGTCTCCAGATTTACCGTCTTCAAGAGTATGTCGATTCACTAGGCTAAACTTGTTAATTTTACTTCAAATTTTAGTATGTTATTATTTAAGATGTTATCTACAAGTTTCATGAAGAAGTCGAAGAGATATTCTTGATAAAAATCAACATGCAACCGCAAATCTACCACAAGGTCAGCAAAACAGTTCCAGATCTAGTGTCTGCGTAGGATGAGAGTTTGACCCATCAAATATCCACCATTTTCTACCAAATTTTAGTATCTTGTAGTTTAAGATGTTGGATACAACTTTCATGAAGGAATTAAAGTCAAAATCGAATTCAAAACATGCATTCAAGCTCTCACAAGATTCTGGTTCAGGCGGTTCATGCGAAAACAGCAACATCACTCAAGAACAAGTCATTCTAACTTCGGTTTCTCCCTCCTAACCACCCAAAATTCGACACCACTCCAAACATACATGCAAGACACACATGCAAGAGTAGGAAGAGGATCCTAACTTGCCTCTAAACCGAGCTAGCGACGAGCACATGGCGGCGAACGGGCGGCAAACGGGCAGCAAACGGGCAGGGACAGCTCCTCCTCCTCGGTTCCTCTCCTCTCGGCGCCCTTCTCTCTCTCGCAACCCTTCTCTCTCTCTCTCTCTCTCTCTCTCTTTGGCTTGGACGGAACCAACCGGCCACTCTCTCTCTCCTTCCCTTTTATTCCCCCGATTCTCCATCATTAGCAATCATCACATGCCTCCCTTGATGGGCAATGCATGGAGACCTCTTTGCCACTTGGCAAGGCCCATGCAATGGGCTGCCCACTCTTCTTTTTGGGCCTCACTTGGGCCGGCGACAGCCCCTCCGTGGACTTCTATTGGGCCGGCCAGGTTGGCCCATCTTAGGCCCAGGGCCTAAGACCCAAGCTTAATTACCCTAAGATCAACCCTTTTAAAACTACTTAAATTCCTATTAAATTGAAGTACTAAATTACAAATTAAGATAACTATACACTTGAAATTATAATTCCATAAGTTCCAATTTATCACACACACATGGCCAAAGATAAAACTTCCTTTCCCAAAATTCATCCATTAAAGACTTGGCCATACATCTCATCACAACTCATGGGCTAGGAGGCTACAAAATACAATAGCGGTACTTCTATCGCCTATCCATAGCTCATGGCATATTTAGGGACTTTTATGAAATTCCAGGATGCCACAATTCTCCCCTCCTTGAAACAAATAGGGGTACTTTTCCTTCATCTGATCTTCACTTTCCCATGTGGCTTCCTCCATATCATGATGTCGCCATAATACCTGAACCAGAGGGATCTTCTTAGTCCTAAGAATTTGTTCCTTTCGATCCAATATTTGTTCCGGCTCTTCGATGTACCTCACTTTCTCATTCACTTTGATGGCTTCATGATCGAGTATGTGACCAGGATTCGGCTGGTACTTCCTCAACATCGATACATGAAACACATCATGCAAATTTCCCAACTTAGGAGGTAGCGCTAAGCGATAAGCTACATCCCCTATTCTTTCGAGTATTTCGAAAGGTCCAACAAATCAGGGGCTTAACTTACCCTTCATCCCAAATCGAGATATCCCTTTCATTGGAGATACCTTAAGGAATACATGGTCTCCCACGCTAAATTCCAAAGGCCTTCTACGCCTATCTGCGTAGTCTTTCTGCCTACTCTGAGCTGTTTTAAGTCTTTTCCTGATAATTTCAACAGCCTCAGTGGTAACTTGTACCAATTCAGGTCCTGTCAATTTCCTTTCACCTACTTCATTCCAGCAGACAGGAGTCCTACATCTCCTTCCATATAATGCTTCATAGGGAGCCATGCCTATACTTTTCTGGAAACTATTATTATAGGCAAATTCCACCAAATGCAATCTTTCATCCCAATTTCCTTTGAAATCAATTACACAAGCCCTCAACATATCCTCTAATGTCTGGATTACTCTTTCTGTTTGTCCATCTATCTGGGGATGAAAAGCAATACTAAACTGAAGCTTAGTTCCTAATGCAATTTGAAGACTTCGCCAAAAGTTCGAAGTAAATCTCGAATCCCGATATGAGGTAATAGTCACTGGAACACCATGTAGGCGTACTACTTGACCTACATATATATCCGCATATTTATCCATTGGGCAGTCCATGCGAACCGCTAGGAAATGAGTCGATTTAGTCAAACGGTCCATTATTACCCATATAGAATCATGACCACTTGATGTCCTTGACAATCCTTGCACAAAGTCCATTGTCATATGCTCTCATTTCCATTTTGGGATGTCTAATGGTCTCAAGAGCCCTGCGGGTTTGCGATGCTCCGCTTTTACTTGCTGGCACGTCAAACATTGAGAAACATGCTTAGTCGTATCTGCCTTCATACCATTCCACCAAAACTGCTGACACAAATTCCTGTACATCTTTGTACTACCCGGATGAATACTATAATTATTCTTATGTGTCTCCGACAGAATTTCCTTCTTTAATTCTTCGTTATCGGGAACACAGAGTCGTCCTTGGCATCTAACCACTCCATCTTCAGAGACATGAAATTCCGGTCTTTTTCCTAAAGACACAGCATCTTTCCTAAAGACACAGATTCTTGCAAGATTTTAACTTTCTGTATAATCTCGGGTTCTATTCTTAATGCACTAAGCATACCAGTAAGACAATCCATTTCCAATTTAAATTCTGAGTCCGCTACAGACTTTAACAACCCCCATTCTACCATCCTTAAACTAGCCATTTCCTAAGCTGACTTACGACTAAGAGCATCCGCTACCCTATTCGCTTTCCCTGGATGGTATCTTATCTCACAATCATAATCCTTTAATAGCTCCATGCACCTCTTTTGTCTCATGTTCAACTCCTTTTGTGAGAATAGATATTTCAAGCTCTTATGATCCGTATAAATCTCAAACTTCTCCCCATACAAATAGTGTCTCCATATCTTCAAGGCAAACACTATAGCTGCTAGTTCTAAATCATGCATTGGGTAATTCAATTCATGGGGTTTCAATTGTCTAGATGCATAGGCTATGACCTTGCCATGTTGCATCAAAACACATCCCAGTCCTTTGTGAGATGCATCACTATATATTGTAAAACCATCAGGTCCAGTCGGTATAGTCAGGATTGGAGCTGAGATCAATTTCCTTTTAAGCTCTTGGAAACTCCTTTCACATTCTCCATTCCATTCAAATTTCACATTCTTTCGGGTCAACTTAGTTAAAGGACCTGCCAATTGTGAAAATCCTTCGATAAACCTTATGTAATAACCAACCAGTCCTAAGAAACTTTGTATTTCAGTAAGTGTCGTTGGTCTCGGCCAATTTACTACCATTTCAACTTTTGCCGGGTCTACTGCAATTCCTTTTCCTAACACCACATGCCCTAAAAATATTATCTGGTCCAACCAAAACTCACACTTACTAAACTTGGCATACAACTTATGCTATCTCAGGGTTTGTAAAACTATTCTCAAATGTTGTTCATGCTATTTAGGCCCTCTTGAATATACCAGAATATCATCAATAAATACAATCACAAACTGGTCTAAATAGGGCTTAAATATTATATTCATTAAATCCATAAATGCAGCCGGCGCGTTAGTCATTCCAAATGGCATAACAAGGAACTTGTAGTGTCCATAACGAGTTCTAAACGCAGTCTTAGGAATGTCCTCTTTCTTAATTCTTAACTGATGGTATCCCGACCTCAAGTCAATCTTAGAGAAGACTGAACTTCCCTGGAGTTGGTCAAACGGGTCATCAATTCTAGGCAAAGGATATTTATTTTTAATGATCACCTAGTTCAGCTGCCTATAGTCAATGCACAAGCGCATCGATCCATCTTTCTTTTTCACAAACAAGACCGGTGCACCCCAAGGTGAAGCACTTGGTCTAATAAATCCTTTGTCAAGCAACTCCTGTAGTTGCACTTTCAATTCCTTTAATTCGACTAAGGCCATCCTATATGGGGCTTTTGATATTGGTCCTATTCCAGGCATTAACTCAATTTCAAATTCAACTTCCCGCTCTGGTGGTAATCCAGGCAATTCCTCAGGAAATACATCTTGAAATTCATTAACTACTTGAACTTCCTCAAGTTTAGGCTCCTCCCTTGCATAATCTTTAACAATGGCCAGGTATCCTTGACATCCTTTGTCAAGTAACTCACAGGCTTCTACTGCCAAAATAAGTGCTACAGGTAGATGGGTCTGACCTCCTAAAAATTCACAATTAGACTGATCAGGTAAAACGAATTGGATCACTCTTCTTTAACAATCCATTCTGGCCCGATACTTACGAAGCCAGTCCATTCCTATGATAACATCAAAATCATACATGGCCATTACAACTAAGTCTATTTACATATCCTTTCCTTTTATTGATATCTTACAATTCCTACACACCAGCGTAGACAATACCATATCCTTTAAAGGCGTGGAAACACAAAGAGGCGTCTCAAGAGGCATAACTTCTATTTTATTCAAACGTCTATATCTTTCAGACACAAATGAATGCGTTGCACCCGTATCAAACAATGCATATGCCTTTTCACCATTGATAAGGATCGTACCTGAGATAACATTTTTGGAAGCCTCCGCTTCCTCTTGGGTGACCGCATACACCCTTCCTTGTGCTGGTGGCCTCTGAGGATTCCCTTGTAAGTTTGATCTAACAGCACTCTAATATCCCTGTCGCACTGAGCCAACACTCACTTGCGACCTTTCTTGTGGGCAACTTCTCCTAAGATGGCCCACTTGTCCACAACCAAAACATTTTAGTCGTCCATTGCAAGGTCCTAGGCCATGTCGCCCATTACACCTTTGACAAACACCAGGCTGATAGGGTGCTTTCCCTATATTTAAACCATTTCTTGCTCCCCCAAAATTTCCAAAATTACTCTTCTTCTTCACATTCCAAGTCTGACCTTGACCAGAATAGGGTCTCTTACCCCTTCTCACATCATTAAAATTCAACAGTTTCTTAAACTCTTACCGTTCTCTTAACAGTTCCTGCTCCACTAACTGTGCCCTTTCATAAATCTCATTATAATCTCTTATGTTCAAAGGCACTAGTTGATTTCTAATGTTAGTTCTCAACCCTTTCAGGAATCTCTTAGCCTTTTCCTCTTGATCCTCAATCAATCTAGGAGCATATCTAGACAGTTCAGAAAATCTAGCCTCATACTAGTCTATTGTCAGCTCCTTTTGTTCTAGTTGAACAAATTCTGTGATTTTCCTATTCTTAGCATAGTTAGAAAAATGATTTCTATTGAAAGCTCTCACAAACTCCTCCCAGTTAACATCGATACATGTTGGAAAGATTATGTCCTTCGAAGCTCTCCACCAAAACTTTGCATTTCCTTCCAGCTGGTACTTTGCCAAAGTTATTTTCTCAGCATTATTGCAGTCCAACAACCGGAAAATTCGTTCCATCCCATCAATCCATTGCTCCGCCTCCTCAAGACTTCCCATTCCATTGAACTTAGGTGGCTTTAGCTTCAGAAATTGCTCCACCAGTCCTTGAGTACGGTGTTCTGCTCCAGGTTGCTGCTGCACCTGCCTTTCCATCAGATTTCCAATATTGGCCAATGCCTGCAAGATGTCTTCCATTCGGGGTTCAGCCCTTGCAGCAGAGGCTTTAGCCCTTGATAGATGAGCACTTCCAGCTCGCATCATGACTTTCTTGCAATTTCCAAGTATTGCCTCAGGAATAACCTGAGACTCATTGCCTCCATTCAAAGCAACTACTACTACTACATAAGTAACATATACATGTTACTGGTACCTAAAACCAACTAAAAATTAATTGATAGGGATCTACGAGTGAATACTCATCACCCGTTATTCAATTATTCCGTTTTATATCCTATGGTGTGCATCGTCATCATGTTCCTCAATTTCCAAATGAGGTTCCTTATCACTCCACTTATAACCACTCGCTCTGATACCAAAAAGGGGCACTGTGACACCCCGAACCACCTAGGGTCGCCATAGGCACCTGACGTTACACCTAATGGAACACTAGCCACATCTCTTAGAAAAAGCGTCGTAATTCATAGACACATTTTTTTTTTTTGAAAACGGTCCCAACGCGACTCATTAGCGGAAGCAAAATATAATATCGCTATCTCTCCCTCCTATCAACCATGATACAATTGCACACCACTAAATACAATAGGAAAAGATAAAGCCATGCCACTTTTATTTACATATTTTCGTGATGGATTTTTCGCGGGTCGATACAACAAAAGAAAGCCAAGATTTCTAGCTACCCTTGGCCACATCCCAAAAAGATACTACGACCCCTAAAGTAATCACATGACGTCCTCCATCTAACAGCGGCAGCTATTCCCAAAAAGAAACTCCAGCTCTCTACCTCTCATGCAACCATCACACCCATCATGTCGCGTCGGAAGGTGGTGGCGGCAACATCCCCCTAAACACTCCGTCTCGGCAAACATGAACAGACAGGAACTCCTGGATGATTGGGCCCCCAGCCAGGCCCATATCGTACATAACCAGCACTCGCACTCGCACAAAAGTCAATCCAGGGACGGTGACGCAGTCGATCTCTGTACATTCTACTTCTACATCCGATGGGAGGCCATAGAAGGTACCTCGCGTGACGGTAGGAAGCGGCATCTTTCTAATCTGAAATGTTGGTTCCCGAAAGGGTAAGTACAACCACTCAGTAGGTAAACGATCCAATAACTACTCAATGCATCATAAAATACAATCACAACATCATACATGCCATTCATGCATCCAAGCATACTTACCTTGATGCCATGCATATACCATCATACATCTTCATCACAATCATATCACATACATGTCATCATGCCATAGGTGATCATTATCATCATATCATATATGCATATCATCATGCCATAGGTGATCATCATCATATCATATCATATATGCATATCATCATGCCATCGGTGATCATCATCATCATATCATATCATATCATATCATATGTGCATATCATCATGTCATAGGTGAACATCATCATCATATCATATCATATGTGCATATCATCATCATATCGTATATGCATGATTCAATTTCCACTTTTAACTTTCAATTCGATCACCACATCACTCTTTTTCGGGATCATCAATTTCATCTCATACTTTACACTCGCACCCCATCCTGGCATCGCGAGAAAAACCTTCGGCATTCAGCCATTTAAGGCCACCGGGCATCCGGCACCCCCACATTCCGGGCATCTCGCATCCCAACTAGCATCACAAGGCATCCCCTCGGGCAAAGACCTCCGAGGCTTTCGGCACCCAACCATTCTGGGCATCTCGAAACTCCCGAGGCTATCCAGCCATGTATCTCTATACATTCCGGGCATCCGGCACCCCCCATCCCGGGTATCCTGATACTCCTAGGGTATTATCATCCGCCACAAACAGTCTCCTCATTTATCATTGTTCATGTTTACTAATTTAGCTCTCAACTCAGCATGGCACATGATGTAATGGCAAACAAAATCACTTTCATCCTTTGATTTATACATGCATCATCAGTCATCATCATACATGCAGCAAGACACAATCATTCATAAAAATAAAATTTATGGAATTCGTACAATTTAGAATAATCCATTAATCATGCCTTTTTGAAATTTATTTAAATTCCAGCTTGTACCATTTTTGAAAATATTTAAATTAAATATCCATATGATTCTAAAAAATCATGAAATCAAGGCATGTGATAGACAAGACAATAAGATAATGATTTCATGAAAAACACATGACCAATAGAGTTCCACACAAAAATTATAATTCACACAAATACAGAATGCAATTTCGGATAAAAACAAAATGTGCAGTTTTTGAAATAATTCAATTAAAATACCCGAATGACCTCCGAAAATTATGCAATCTTACCAGCTTATAGTTAAGACACTAAAGTATATTTTTCATGCAGACTTCTAGGCCAGATTCGTTTTAGATATTTCCTATAGTCATCCGAAGCTTCTGGTTCTAGCACCGAAACGTCCAGTGTAGTCATCTCCGAAATACCGAGTTTTTACCCACTTATTCTTCTTCGTTTCCTCTGAAATTTGGATATGTTTTACTTCAAGAGGTCCCTACAACTTTTATTAAGGGATCTAAGTCAATTTTTAAATAACAGTCACCATATAGGTCCATGAATTCTCGGGTGTCCAGTACCGCGTCTCCAGATTTACCGTCTTCAAGAGTATGTCGATTCACTAGGCTAAACTTGTTCATTTTACTTCAAATTTTAGTATGTTAGTATTTAAGATGTTATATACAAGTTTCATGAAGAAGTTGAAGAGATATTGTTGATAAAAATCAACATGCAACCACAAATCTACCACAAGGTCAGCAAAACAGTTCCAGATCTAGTGTATCCGTAGGATGAGAGTTTGACCCCTTAAATATCCACCATTTTGTACCAAATTTTAGTATGTTGTAGTGTAGGATGTTGGCTACAACTTTTATGAAGGAATCAAGGTCAAAATCGAACTCAAAACATGCATTCAAGCTCTCACGAGATTCTGGTTCAGGCGGTTCATGCGAAAACAGCAACATCACTCAAGAACAAGTCATTCTAGCTTCGGTTTCTCCCTCCTAACCACCCAAAATTCGACACCACTCCAAACATACATGCAAGACACACATGCAAGAGTAGGAAGAGGATCCTAACTTGCCTCTAAACCGAGCTAGCGATGAGCACACGGCGGCGAACATGCGGCAAACGGGCGGCGACGGCTCCTCCTCCTCCTCGGTTCCTCTCCTCTCGGCGCCCTTCTCTCTCTCGCAACCCTCTCTCTCTCTCTCTATCTCTCTCTCTATCTCTCTCTCTATTTGGCCTGGACGGAACCAACCGGCCACTCTCTCTCTCCTTCCCTTTTATTCCCCCAATTCTCCATCATTAGCAATCATCACATGCCTCCCTTGATGGCCAATGCATGGAGACCTCTTTGCCACCTAGCAAGGCCCATGCAATGGGCCGGCCACTCTCCTTTTTGGGCCTCACTTGGGCCGGCGACAGCCCCTCCGTGGGCTTCTATTGGGCCAGCCAGCTTGGCCCATCTTAGGCCCATCCCTCTTGGGCCTAAGACCTAAGCTTAATTACCCTAAGATCAACCCTTTTAAAACTAGTTAAATTCCTATTAAATTGAAGTACTAAATTACAAATTAAGATAACTATACACTTGAAATTATAATTCCATAAGTTCCAATTTATCACACACACATGGCCAAAGATAAAACTTCATTTCCCAAAATTCATCCATTAAAGACTTGGCCATACATCTCATCGCAACTCATGGACTGGGAGGCTACAAAATACAATAGCGGTACTTCTATCGCCTATCTATACCTCATGGCATATTTATGGACTTTTATGAAATTCCAGGATGCCACAACATATGTGAAACTTTGAGGCGATGACATCAGGACTTGGTCGAGGCGATGGCGTCGGGAGAGAATGGCGGCACACCTCGACACAGCTCAGCACAGCATCCGGTGGTAGCGGCAGCAAGAACCCCATATCTGGACCTTGGCCAACCCTCTCGCTTGGGAACCCTAAATCTCTCTCTCACACCACTCTTCTCCTTCAGCCAACCTCAGATCTCTGGCTACTTATCCTTGGGCCTCCCCTGAAGTCTCTCAGTGGGAGGTTCGAAGCTTACAGGCCTCGATTCTTCTCGGCGCGCTCATTGTTTTTTCTATGGCCTTCGTTGAGGGGCCTATTTATAGGTGGAGGGGGTACCAGTTGATGAAGGTTCGGCCACTGCTCCTTCGCGTGCCGACCAGCCTTGATGCGGTCAGACCAGCATCGCCTCAACCACCCACTTGCTTGCTTTGAAGGCGTGTCCCCTTAGGTTGCATCATACGTTGAAGCCTCCTCTTGTGTCATGGGATCACACGCGCCCGACCTCCAGCGTGCGTGTTGCAGAGGAAAAAGACAAAGAGGAGGGCATGAGGAAGAAGACAAAAATGGAAAGGGGCTGGGCTGACTTGCGCAGGCCAGGCCATAGGGGCCTGTGCGAGAGAGAATGAGGGGCTGGGCTTATAGGTCCAACCCCTTTGGCTGCTTCTTTTTTTGTTTTCTTTTTTTGTATGTTTTTTCTTGTTTTGTTTTTATTATTTATTATCCAAAAAAGAGGACAAAATAAAAGAAATTTAAAGCCTAATTAAAAACTAATCAAAAGTTTAGGTGTCAACAGCTGATCCTCTTTGAATGTGAGTTCGCAGAGGTTGCATTCAAGGATAAACTAATACCTAAATTTTTCCCATGCATATGCAATAGATCATATCTTATTTGGGACCTAGTGTCCTATGCAAGGAAGAGTAATATAGCATTATATGTAATAAGACAGATAAAAACATATATGCAATTACTTATTAGGCACGAGTGAGATAGGGTGCGAATCTCGAGGTTGGCAAGTATCAGGGCATTATCTTACCTAGTAATGTGAGGAGATTGCTCCTCCAAGACCCAAACCTTTCTTCAGTCGCCTTGACAGGAAATTGCTTTTGTAGGACCCAAACCATTCTTTGGTCGCCTGTTAGAGCAATAAGTGGCTTGTCTAGGACTCGAACTTTTCTTCAATCGCTTTGACAGGGAATTGCTTTTCGAAGACCCAAACCTTTCTTTGGTCGCCTATTTAGAGCAATAAGTTGTTTACCCAACCTTTCTCAAGGGATGCGCTGACCTTTTTCAAGGCATCTGTTTATTGGGGTGCCTGACATCAGTTGAGGACACCGGTTGGTACCTGACCTTTCTCGAGAGACGCGCCAACCTTTCTCAAGGCATCGATTTGTTGGGGTGCCTAACCTTAATCAAGGGCACCGGTTGGTACCCGACCTTTTTTGGGAGATGTCTCGACCTTTCTTAAGAAATCTTCTTGGGATTCCTAAACTCAATCAAGGACACCAGTTGGTACCCGACCTTTCTCGGGAGACGCGCCAATCTTTCTTAGGGCATTGATTTGTTAGAGTGCCTAACCTCAATCAAGGACACTGGTTGGTACCCGACCTTTCTCAGGAGATGCGCCGACCTTTCTTAGAGCACCTTGTTGTTAGGAGATACCTAGACATTCACAAGTATTGAAGCGGTACCTGGATGATCACAAGTACAAACTCTTGGAGAATACTTGGACTTTCGCAAGTATCGAAAAAATTACACTACAAGTGCCACAACTTTGCCCAAAGGAACACTTAAGTGCCATAACTTACGAAAGGTACACTTAAGTGCCACATTTGAAGAAAAGTGGCACACCTAAGTGCCACCTCCAGCGAAGCCAACCGGAAATCATATGTGGCATTTAAATATTAATAGAACCCTTACATCAGCCAAAATGACGTCGTTTTGGCATAATTTGAATTTTAATATAATTTAAAATTTAATTTAATTAAAATAAATATAACATAAAATAATAAAATAATTTATATTTCTTTATTAAAATAATAATAATGATGATAATAATAATTTTTTAAATTAAAATATTAAAAAAAAACCAGAAAATGGAGGAGGAGGAAGGTAGTTGACGGTTGAGCTCTCGCCGCCGCCGCCTCCCCATCTTCGCTAGAAGGTGGGGGAGGGTCAGCCCTCGGCCGATCGACCAATGGCGAGGGCCCGCGTGCCCACACCCCAAATCCGGGCCGGGGCACGTAGGCCCTCGCCGCTGGTCGGCCGAGGTCGCCGGCCCTCGCCTAGGGCACGATGCCCCCCGGCCCTCGCCACCGATTGCCTCCCTCCTCCTCCTCCCCCCTCCTTTTTTCTTCATCCTCCTCAACCGCCGGTTGCTTCCTCCTCCTCCTCCTCCTCCCCCCCCCGGCGGGATCCGGGCAAGGGCCGCGAGTCCTCACCGATCTAGGCGAGGCTCGTAGCCCTCCCCCAGATTCGGCGAGGGTCGACGGCCCTTGCCCGATCGGGCCAAGGGATGTCGCCCACTGGGGGTCGACGACCCTCGCCTAGATCTGGCGAGGGTCGACAGTCCTCGCCCGACCGGGCCAAGGGCTACTGCCCATTAGGGGTTGCCTCAGCGGGCGGTGGCTCTTGGCCTGGCCGGGCGAGGGCCGCCAACCCTCATCGGATCGGGCGAGGGCCGCAACCCTCGCCCTGATCTGGGGCGAGGGCTCGCAAGCCCTCGCCACCTGTCGGCCGGGGTCGCTGGCCTTTGGCCAAGGCCCGGCGACCCCAACCAACCCTCCCCCCGTTGTCGCTAGCCCTTCCCAGCGACGGTGGGGAGGCGGCGGCGGTGGTGGCTAAGGGCTTAGGCCTCACTGCCTCCCCCATTTTCTTGTTTTTCTTTTCTTTTTAAATATTTTAATTTTAAATTATTATTTTTAAATTTTGCACTAAATTTAATTTTAAATTTAATTTAATTAATTTTTACACTAAATTTAATTTTAAATTAATTTAAATTATTTTTTATATTATTTTTTACCATGTCAGCCCAAAACGACGTCATTTTTGCATTATTTGGCTACGTCAGCGTGCAAAACGGCGTCGTTTTGCACTCGTTTTGCAGGAAAAATGCTACGTATGCAATTTGGCCGGATTGACACTCAAGTGAGCCATTTTGCTCCAATTTTGGCACTTAAGTGTACCTTTCGTAAGTTATGGCACTTAAGTGTCCATTTCTACAAAGTTATGGCACTCTAGTGGTTCGCATTTCCACAAGTATGCAAGGGGTACCTGGATGAACACAAGTACTAAACTCTAAAGGATACCTGGACTTTCGCAGGTATCAAAGGGGTACTTAGATGATCACAAGCACAAACTCTTGGAGGATACCTGGACGTTCACAGATATCAAAGGGGTACCTAGATTGACACAAGTTTGAAGGATACCTAAACTTTCGCAAGTATCGAAGGGGTACCTGGACTTTCATAGGTATTGAATGAGTACTTGGATGATCACAAGCACCAACTCTAGGAGGATACCTGGACGTTCGTAGGTATCGAAGGGGTACCTGAATGAACACAAGTACTAAACTCTGAAGGATACCTGGACTTTCGCAGGTATCGAAGAGGTACCTGGATGATCGCAAGTACAAAACTCTGAAGAATACCTGGACTTTCGCAAGTATCAAATGGGTACTTGGATAATCACAAGTACAAACTCTTGGAGGAAACCTGGACTTTCGCAGGTATCGAAGGGGTACTTGGATGAACACAAGTACTAAACTCTGAAGGATACTAGGACTTTCGTAGGTATCGAAGAGGTACCTGGATGATCACAAGTACAAAACTTTGAAGGATACTTGGACTTCGCAAGTATCAAAGGGTTACTTGGATGATCACAAGTACAAATTCTTGGAGGATACCTAGACTTTCGTAGGTATCGAAGGGGTACCTGGATGAACACAAGTAGTAAACTCTAAAGGATACCTGGACTTTCGCAGGTATCAAAGAGGTACCTAGATGATCACAAGTACAAAACTTTGAAGGATACCTGGACTTTCATAGGTATCGAAGGGGTACTCGGATGATCACAAGTACAAACTCTTGGAGGGTACTTGGACTTTTGCATGTATCGAAGGGGGTACCTAGATAATCATAGGTACTAAACTCTAGAGCATACTTGGTCGTCTTTGAAAATCTCTTGATAGATGGAATATCGAGGACGTACCGGGATATTCGTGAAGGTTTCTCACCTCCTGGTAATGGGAATATTGAGGACGTACCTGGGATATTCATGAAGGTTTCCTACCTCTTAGCAATTGGGGAATATCGAGGACGTAGCACAAGGCTTACTCGGGTAATCGTAGGCACACAATATGGTGGAATACTTGAACGACTGCTGGTATTCAATGAAAAAATTTTGAGGACAACTCAGACATGTTGAGTGTCATGAAAAGAGAGTATCCGAACAGTGGCCGGTACTCAAAGACAAGAGGATACTTGGACAGTCATGAGCATCCAAACTTTAAAGACAACTCGAACATGTCGAGTGTTAACAGATAGAGTACCTAAGTAATGGCAGGCACTCAAAAACAAGGGGATACTTGGACAGTCGTGAATATTAATACTTTGAGGACAACTCGGGACAAGTCGAGTGTCGATAAGAGTGAGTACCTGGATAGTGGTAGGTACTCGAAGACAAGATTTTTGAAATAATGGTAAAGATATGTTTACCTGATGACATCTCTACTCTCTAAAGGTATGTCTGCTATTTGCACAATATGCACACATGATTATATATGCTGTAAATTCATGAATTTAAATGTGATTCATGCATGACAATCTTGTCAGTTTTGCATCATCTGAATTCCATTGGGGAATATTTTGAAAGACAACATTCATTTAGAATGTAGATGTCTTAAGCATGCCATATGAGGAACTTTCAGTCTAAAAGGACTTTATGTTCACTCTCATGGTGAAGGTTGTATTATCCTGACCATTGATGCAGGACTTATGAGGACCACACTATCTTGCTGTCATCATGTCAGCAAGGGTCTGAGTATTCTCGCAAACAGTACAACTTTATCAATGTGAGAGGTCTTTTCCAGGACTATAATGTAGGCTTGGTCAACGGCTCATCAAAGGGGACCATCAGGGTCACAACTCTGTGGAAAAGATACCGCGTGATCATCTTTAGGTTTGCAAGTCAAGAATCCTGCGAAAAGAGATAGAATAGTCTTGCTCGTAGTTCTTCGAGTGATGCTTATAGACACACGAAATCTTACGTAAATTGAAGTGCCCTAGTCTGAAGAGACCTTTACAATGGGACGCAATGTAGGCTTGACTCATGTGTAAAAGGGTTAGAGTTGGTGATTGCCTTGGCATGGCCACTGATGTTTCTTCTCACTATCAAATGGAGGTTCCATTAATTGAACCAAAACAGCAACAAATGGCTATATTTTTTGTCTGAGGGCATTGGCATTGCTTTTACCAGGCACACTGTTTTTTCATGCCCCTAGTTTTCATTCCAATTCTTCATTTATGGGCATTGACCTTGCTTTTACCAGGTACACTGTTTTTGCATGCCCTAGTTTTTTGTTTTTGACAAACTAATCTAGGCAAGTTCAACAAACACTACTATAAGACTCTTGCGTCTTTATCCTCAGTCGGCATTTCGAGCTGTACTGCTTGAATGGAAAAAACTTATGTTTTACATCCATATGAGGGTGAAATCATAGATTCAATTGGGTTGTAAAATGAATACAAGTGCCTAAGGAAATTGTAACAATGTGGGCCCCACTGTGTAATATTGTCCGCTTTGAACACTGAGTCCTCACGGCTTTAAAACGTGTTACATAGGTTAAAGGGATCCTAAGCCTTATAAACTAGCCCAGGACTCCCCCTAAGCGAAGTGAAACTAGAGAGGACCCCTCCCCTTCCTTGGGCTATCACACTCTCCATGTGGCACCCCTCAAACGGCCCCCAATCCACTAGGGTCGCCACAGTTCGCTTACCTTTTCTCTTGCCCTATTGACAAGTCACTCTAATACCATTGAATTGTAGCGGGTCCATACAACCTGGGGGTTTACATCTTTTAGATCAATCCCCGCGCAATTTATATAACGAAAGCATACTCATCATCTCCCTAACCCGTACTCACACCAAATAATACAATGCAATACACATCAACTACAACCTTTCATATATATATATATATATATATATATATATATATACTTTAGGGCTAAATCACTTTTATTTACATAACTAAGATGGATTTCATGAGTCAGTACAACAAAAGGCCAAGACTTTAACTAAGCTCGGCTATACTCAAAAGTACTCGACTAGACATGTACATCAATCCATCAGCTAGTGTCGACCATCCCAAAAAGTGTCATCCTCCACTAGTCACACGCTCCAATCACACCCAACTTGGTGCATCGGCCAGTGGCGGCGGCAACATTCCCGTCATTAGTTCGTCGCGTCGAACGTGTATAGAAAGGAACTCCTTAACTACAGGGCCATCAAGTAGGCCCACATCATACATGACCAAAACACGGACTCAAATAAACACCAGACCACGAACACCGACATAAGGGTGCTTCGTGCACTCGACCTCAACATCATATGGTAAGCCATATAATGTACCACATGTGACAGGTGCTAGAGGCATTGCTCAATCTGAAATGTTGGTTCCCAAAGGGGTGAGTACAACCACTCAGCAGTAAAGATCCATTAAACTACACAATGCAACAGGCAAGACAACCACAATTTCATGCGAAATGCACATTTCATCCATGCCATCATACACATATGTCCATGAGATTCATTCACGACCTTACAAATCATATTACCCATGCCAAGCTATACCAATTCAAATTCATGGACAATTATATCTCATGCCATATGCACATACTCATACGCATAATTCATGTCATCCCCACAATCGTGTATATATCCTCATGAGATCCATTCAATGCCATCATGATCGCATTCTCAATGCCAAATAGTATCAACTCAATTTCACAGGCAATTATACCACATGCCATATGCACACACACACATACATGATTCAATTCCCATTTTAATATTAAAAAGGATCTCATCATTCTCCCAGGGACCAGTGTTTGCATCCCTCATATATTGCTCGCACCCAACCTGGTGTCGCAAGGAACCTCTGGGCATCCAACACACACACACCGGGCATCTCACATCCTACTTGGCATCACAAGGAATCGCCGGGGTTCGCCATGAAAATGGTTACCCTTGCCTTCCGGAATTACGTACCGATATACCACCAGGCATCCCCTGGAATTACGTACCGATATACCACCGGGCATCTCGAAACTCCCGAGGACCCTCAGGCTCACACCTCCGGGCATCCGGCACACACACACACTCCGGCATCCCGACACTCCCGGGGCATCGTCGGCTCACACCTCCGACGGTATTATCATCATCACAATGCATATTCCCATATATATATATATATATATATATCTCATTTTCAAATTAACATTTGATGCAACAAAGTCAGAGGTTTAAATCAGCCTTTTTTATGTCATGTGATATGCCAAATTTCACCCTATATGCAATACAAATAACACCCAAAATATCACACTTCATAAAGCAATTCATTTGTTCTTGAGAATGGAGCAAATTTTCAGATAAGGCAGAATGCACTCCTTAAATAAAAATTCTGGAAAAATTAGTAAATGATCTCAATAAATTCTGAAAATTTAACATGTTATAAAAAGATCTAGATAAAAAGGTTTCATGAAGAACATCATGTCAAAAGAGCTTCGTATGGGTCACTACAGTCCATGCATCACAACTTAAAGTTTCGGAACATCACCATTGCACAGTTTTATTCATAAATTCGGTATAAACCCTAAGTCAACTCAGAAAATTTTGAAATTTTGATATGTCATATCCAAGACCTAGAGGTAAAATTTTCGTGAAGAACTTGATGTCAAATTCGTGATAGATTAAAAGCTATAATCACCGTAACCATCTCTAACCCTCGGCAACAATTTTCAGATCTAACCATTTCGGATAAAAATCGTTTCACCAACCTACACATGTCTGTTTCTCCTCAAAGTTTAGTATGTTACTCCTTAAAGTGTCGTCTACAAATTTCATCAAGGACACAAGATCAAATTTCAACCGAATAATTTTATAAAAATTCACAGAATCGCACTAAGTCAGCATAACTATTTCCAGATCTAATTTCTTCAAAGAAAAATAGTTTCACCGACTTATACTTGTTCATTTCCTCTCAAATTTTGATATGTTACTCTCAAAGAAGTTCTCTAGAACTTTTATCCAGAAGTCGAAGTGAGATTCCAACTAGAACATTGCATGCAACTCACGAAATCACCAAAGGTCGGACTTTTCCTACATGCAACAACTCATTTGGAAAAACTACCACCATTCACTCGAGTTTCCAGCATTCAACATCACAACTCAAGAATTTCTAGCATTCAACATCACAACCACAGCAAGCAAAGTGTAGGCTAATGGACTCTACTTGCCCCTAATCCAAGCAAAAATCACAGCAAGCACAACGACGGGGCAATGCGGGCTCGACGACAGCAGCTAGGCGGACGCATAGCGGCAATCGGTCTCCTCCTCCTCTTCTTCTCTCGCACGCTCGCTCGGTTTCCCTCTCTCTCAGGCAACAACTCTCTCTTTCTCTCGACTTACTCTCCCCCATGCAACAACCCCCTTGCTCACTCTGCCCCTCCTCTTTTCTTTCCCCTTCATCATTAGCAATCATTTGATTTGCATGGCATTAGACACTTGGCTAATCTCTCTTGCCACTTGGCATTTTTCCCATGCAGGTTGATGGGCTCAATGGGCCGAGCCTCTCCCTCCTTCTGTCGACTACTTCATGGGCTCCTTGGGCTAGGCTTGGTCGGCCGAATGGTGAGTAATTGTGGGCTGTCTTGGGCTAATTTGGTCCTCAAATACCCAGCCCACAATTATTCCTAATAATCCACCTTAATTCCCACTTATATAAATACCTAATTATACTTATTCACTTGGCCATAAAACTTTGTAATATAATTCAATGAAAATCCAACTTATAAAGTTCATGGCCAAAAACAGAATTTCCTTATCAATTTATGCTTTAATACAAATTCTTAATCACACATGGACATAGGATATATTTCCAACCAAATAATTGTCCATTAAATGCTCGGCCTTGATTAAATTATAATCTATTAGCCAATGACCATAACATAGTCCGATGGCGCTTCCATCACCTATTCATGGTATATCCAGGGGTTGTTATGAAATTTTAGGATGCCACATTCCACCCCTTAAGAGCACAGCGTCATCGCTGTGGCCCCCACACGCGGTCGGGATTCAGCTCTAATACCATTTGTAACGACCCGGGCCCCACTATGTAATATTGTTCACTTTGGACACTGAGTCCTCATGGCTTTAAAACGTGTGACACAAGTTAAAGAGACCTCAAGCCTTATAAACTAACCCGGGACCCCCCTAAGCGATGTGGGACTAGAGAGGACCCCTCCCCTTCCTTGGGCTGTCATAGAAATAATTGCTCTTTGTCATTCTATGGCACTTAAATTAACGTGAGTGTTCATATGCAATAAAGACACTCAAAGATTGATGCAAGTGCAAGCAAGAAAATTTATATCCCTCTTCTCACCTTGTGATGCTACTTCACCTCTGATCTACCCCATTGGGGGGGTGGTTCTTGACGGGGTGTAGGATAGATTATTCACCGGTATATGAAGCTCAAAGGGGTGAGTAATGAAATGCCTCTCACTATTTTGGTTATCATACCATTCGCGAGAGAACTCTTTGCCCTGTAGTCATGGAATCTTTTGCACTCATCTCACAAGTGTGTAGATGGGGAACTATGTGTAGGATATGGCTTGTCTTTCATCATTCTGACGCGCCTCATCATGCATACTTAATCAATCTTATGTTCTTCACTTAGCTGTTTATTCTAATAATCCTTGTTGAATAAGTGATTTAGACAAGCAAAATCATCATGGAAAATCCATTTGGAAACGGCATGCAGCATTTTAAACATGATGGAGTTTGTACTCTCAAAGCAAATGGTTTTTGCTCAAAAAGACATTATTGGCAAATTTAAGGGTTAACATAATGGAGTTTCCAAATATGTTAGATTTTGAATATTAAAAGGATTATTCACAAAGGGGTGTCGAGGGGTTGCCTCTATTCAATAGGCTATGACACAAAAATGATCGGTTGGGGTTGGGAATCTAATCGGGCATCTATGCTTTCTGCCCCTACAGAAGAGAAGATGTAAAAAATAGATCAATCAGCAGGGCCAAAATTAAAAGTGAATTGAGGCCTTAAGGATCTTTGTCATTTGCTTTGCCGATACTTAAGAAGCCATTTTGTTTGGGAGAGCTTATCAGGGTCTAACATGTCTCTCATTGATTTGTTTTCCGCATCTTTGACGATCAGGTGATCCCTAGCTTGCAGATGATTAAGTGGACCTAGAGTACAAGGAGGACAAGGAGTCCTACATCTCCCATTTCGTCAAGTTAATTATTCTCCTCAATTGGCTTATGGATGACACGTCCTTTTACATGAAGTTAGGTGAATTCGATACAGGTCATTCCCACGAACCTTGTTTGGCAAATATTGACCATTAAGTTTGGTTCTTGATTCCCAATGCTTCCTTGTCAATAAGGGGAATATGTCAAAAGCGAGCTCAAAGAAAGGGAGTATTGGAAACGATATCAAATTACCCTTCCTCAGCTTGTATTTGCTGACTCCCAGGGATATTTGAATGTCGATGACAGCCTTTTGTCTTGACACAATTCAACATCTCTTTTGATTGGCCTTTCTCATTTGTGGCCATGTATGCATAATTGGTAGTTGTTGATTCATCTTCAACGTCTTCCTTCATGGAATTTTTCTTCTGTTTTTTACTATAGCAGCATTAGGCAAAGTCATGTACCTCAAGCTTCCATGGAACCTAAGATGGACAATCAAAATCTCCAATCTTCTTATGGCAATTATTTCTTGGGAGAATATGCGTCTGAAACACGGATTGAAGCTTCCAGATTCTAAAGTCATTGTCTGGAGTAGGGGGCTATAGATCGCCTTGACTATCTGGATTTTCTCCCTATTGATAGTAATCAATTCAAAGGAAGATGGGAAATTTCTTCCTTGTGCTTCTTGGCTCGTTGAAGCTGGAAGTTCCATCAATGAACTCGCAACATCCTGCCTTGAGCTATCATGCTATGCATGCTTCAAGTTCGGTAGTATCCCTGTGCCTATTATGTCCCATCCTTCGTATCCTGTATGTTGACACCTAAATTTTGACTAAAAATTTAGTAATTAATTGCATGAAAATTTAGGGATTAATCTTTAACCCCTAAGAAAAAAATAGTAAAATTGCATTTCATGTAGTCACATTTGCATTGATACTAAAAGGCAACAAGACGCAGCGGCTCGTGGTCGATTACATGCACAAAAACACGGTCTCTCTTTGCTAGTCTGAGCACGCAAAAGAGCGAAAAAAAAAAAAAAAAAAGAGAAGGAAGTTCTTACACGTCCGTTGTCTCTCCCTCAAAGAAGCAAAAGCAGCCCATAATATATTATATAATATGCCATATTGTATTATTATAATATGCCCATAATATTATATACTATGTCAGCTTTGGTGGCACCAAGAAGAAACCTCCTCATTAATGCATGTACATACACGCACGAAATGGGACAGGCGCCTGCTAGAAGTTTTCCTTGCTGAAGAACAGGGGGGAAAAGAGAAAAAAATTCCATTGTGAGGGCTTCTCCTTCGGTCAGACAAGGGGGAAGGAGAAAACAAAAGAAAAAATTACATCGGGAGGGGAGCTTCTCCTTCGTTCAAAAGAAGAGAGAGATAGAGTCTGTCAGTGAAAAAAGAAGGTAAAGTTAGAGAGAGCAACAGAGAAAGGGAAAAGAACGTGAAAGAAAAATAATAAAAAAGAAGGGTTGTCTTCTTTAAGTAGGGGCTTGGAACAACACCTGAAAGGGGGGAGAACTTCTGCAGCTGCCGATTACCGCCGGAGCCCCGAACTCTCTCACCGTTGCAACCCGCTCGGCGCCCGCAGCGGCCCGTCACCGCGCCAGCAACCTTCCTCCTTCCGGCGAGTTCCGACCCCGGCGCCGCACCCCTGCGCCGTCGCCACACCACCGGTATCCCGATCTGCCCACTCGAGAGCACCCGACGCCACGAGCGCCCACCTCTACGCCGACAGCCCGCGCCTCCGACGCCGCGCCACCGTTCGGCACCGCTCGCTCCCTCACCCGTCGGCCCACGATCTGCTATCCGCGCTGCACCTCCGCAGCAACCTGACGCCGTCTCCACACCACTGCCCGCGCCTGCAACCCAGCGCCCGACACCCTCAGATCCAACCTGCGACGCCCGCGTCTCCGTTCGAGCACCACCCTCCGACGACCGCGCCCCGCAACGCGTCACCCTTCCCCCCGTTGTCCGAAGCCGTGAGCATCTGCCTCCGAGCCCCGTCTACGCACCTGTCACCGTCGCCTCCGCTCACTCGCCTCCTGCAGCTCAAAGCAACGAGCGACGCCTGCAAGCTGCAGCACCCGTCGCCGAGTCCCCTCGCGCCGCTGTCCCTGCTGCGACTCGTAGCCACCACCGCAGCAACCGTTGCAGCAGCCCGCCTGAACACATCACCGCGCTATTGCCCGCGCGCGCTGCCTCTCGATCGGCCTCCACCCGCAACGCCCGACGGCCCCCTCGCCTCCCCGCTGCCGTCGCTCGCCTCCATCGAGCCCGCCACTACTCTCCACCGCTGCTCAGTCCTTCGCGACACCAGCAGCCCGTGAAGCCACCTCCTCTGACCACCCGCACCAGTAACTCCTGCTGTCCCGTCCTCTGCCGCTGCTGGTTCGCCGGCTGCCGCCCTTCACCAGAGCTCCGACGCCCGCCGCCCCTCACCGGAACGCCGGCGACCACCACCCTCGACTGCGCACCTCCAAGAAGCTACCAAATCGTGCGTGGGAAAAGAAAAAAGAAGACAACAAAAAAGAAGAAAAAAAAAACAAAAGGGGAACATTAGGTAGTTTTTTATTATTATTATTTTATTATTATTTTTTATATAGTTTATAGTTTGTTTTTATATAGTTATTTAGCGTGATTATTCACTAATGCATGATTGAAATTCCAATGTGGAATAGCCCCCCAATTTAGGGATTAGGAGTTCGATTTTCGTGCCCGAAATCCGACTCACGATCTCGTATAAAAATCGACAATCCAATCTCATGCCCGAGATTCGATTCGCGATTTAATTTAAAATTGACCAACCCGATCTCATGCGCGAGATATGGTTCGTCAATTTTGGGTATTAATCTTATCTTGATTGAATTAGACATTTTGCATAAAAAATTCAAAAAAATGCAAGTTAGATTAGGGCTAGGGTTAGCGTATTTAGTTATTTCGTTTTTTTAAAATAAAAAAATCCAAAAAATGCATTCATGATATTAGTTTTTTTTTAGAATTGCATGTGTCAATTTAGAATAGGATTTTTTATTTTAAATTTTTACAACAGAAAAAATCCCAAGAAAAAATTAATTAATTTAGGATGCTAGTTTTTTTGTAGGTTGCATAATAGGTTTTTTATGCATGTTTTAGAATAGATAACACGTCTCTTTAATTTTCACCCTAGTAGTTTTTTTTAGTGTTTCAATTACGAATTTTCAAAAAAAATCATCATGCATTTTAGAATAGAATCGCATGTCTCATTTTAAGTTTAGATCAATTTGCATCTTAGGTTAGAAATTGCTAGATTAAAATAACGTCTTAGTTTAAATTAGGATTTAGCATGACCTAATCCTAAGTTTAAATTGGATGGAATTTTAATTTAGCTAGGTTTTTTTTTTTAATTTCGAATATCATGAAAATACAAAAAATTGTCTTTAGATAAATTAGTTTCAATTTTTAGGATAAATTGCATTTTTAGGAATAGAAATATCATGTGCACGTCATGTAGAATTAGGCTCATTTAATTAAATATTGCCCGTCATTATAATTAGGTTATTTTGATTTGCATATTTAATTATTGCATGTTCATTAAGAAAACACAAAAAAAAATATTTTACTCACGTCATGTAGTTTAGAAAACATTGTCATGCCATTCCATGTTAGATTAGTAGCATGCATTGCATATTGCATGATTCTCATTAAATAAGTAAAAACCAAAAAAAAAGGGGGAAATTGCCTGTCAATTAGAAATCATATCTACGTCTGTTTATGTGAATTCTGATCTAACAATGCAGATGCTTTCGTTGCTATGAGGTAAGTCCTGCAATTTATCCATCGCTTTCTTGGGTGTTAAATTGGTGGTTTGCGCATCCGCATGATCACCTCACATGTTAGGATGATAAATTAAAATCAATTCAAGCTGCCTGCAAAATATTTTTTCGAATAAAAAAAGAAATGGTACCGAAAGGGCATTAGAGAAATCTAGTGTAACCAAGTCCCCGAACTCACAATCTCTGGTTCGTAGGAGTGAAGTAATTCTCCCATTACTTTACTTGGGTTTCTAATCGACCCACCAAAAAATAGATTAGTGGCGACTCCATGATAAACATCATTTGCATATTAAGAACTTGAACCTAAGTCGCAAATTGGTATGGGCTTGGGAGAGCCCGAGTTAAGTCTAGGCTTAACAATCCATTAGCCGAACCCTTAGGTGGTCCAACCCGCTTCGGGGAGGTCGCGACACTGTAGATAGAAGAGAGAGGACATCATTTTCAACATTGCGTTTAGGGAATAGGACTTACTCTTTTGAGACGATATCTTTTCTGTTTGCCCCTGCTTTCTTTGAAAGAGTGTCTTTGAACTTGGCGAGTTCACATGATGTGTTAGCTTTAAATGCCCCCTGTCACACTAAGTCAAGGGCATCGGGGGGCGATAGTCTGAGACATGAAGTGAATAAGTCAGATAAACAAACATGATTTAACATCTTGTTTTGACAAAAGTTTTGGTAATTAAATAACTTTTGTTTTCAAAAATATATATCTTGGGGGGGGGGGGGTAGAAAGCATGAGGAAACCTAGCTCTTAGTATTCTTCTTGGATGATATTTTCTTTTCATGGTAGGATAGCATCACCGGGCTGGTTTGGTGTGTCTCCTCATGCCCTCAAAATGTCTTCAACTTTATTTAGTAATAGGTGGATTTACATTTTGGAAGAGTGATTTTCAAAAGTTAGTTCCTTAAGTGGAACTAATGTTGAAAACAAAACATGCCAGACTTAAGAAAAATGTACAAGTTCCCACGTAGGGGGAATATGCAAGGAAATCAAAAAGGGTTTCTCCTTGAGCAAGCCTGCACCCATTTCCCCTGACGATCCTTCATCGATGGCGCCCATGAAAAGGTCTCCAAACACGGTGGTCATGTCATGTAGTTCCTAAGGGCGGTACTTCATTGCCTGAATAATACCTGGCTTCTACCTGCCCTTGATAAATGTCAGCAATGTGTGCTTTGACATTTCTAATCTGACTGACTTCATAATTGAATACCACGTTTACTTTGTCGGTGTGATTAGGGAGTGGATTGCTCTGGAATGAGAAATCTTTAGTATCTATCAAGTTTTGGATTTGACTCTTGAGGGTGAAGCACTCATCAGTCGAGTGCCCTACCTCTCCCATGTGATAGTCGCATTCTTTGGACAGGTTATAGTTGGATAAGTTTTCGGCGTTTGGTCACTTTGGCTCCGTCAAGAGGAGGTTCTTATTTCGGAGGATTGCTAAAACCTGTGATGGGGATCCAAGTAGTGGAGTAAATTGTCTCATGTTGTTGTAACGCCGGGAAGACTGACGTTTGGTGATCTATTGTTGTCCTACACCTGTTTGAATTGTTGGAGGATGATTATAGGTCGCATTGACATTTACTAGGGGTTCTTTGTCTTTCTTCATGCTGAGCTTGACCATGGGTGTAGGTTTAGTGAACCAACCATCCCTTAACCCTATCTTGATTTGCTCCTCCACTGGAATGAGTTGATTAAACGATTTGGCGATCATGGTTACCATTCAATTGCAATACTCGTAGGGGAGGACTAATTTGGGCGGCTAAATTTCTCCGTCTAATGGCATACTCTTTGAATGACTCGTACTTTTTCTTCTCAGTACGCTCAAGATCCTCACGAGAAGAGGTAATGTCCATTATGAATTTGTACTGCTTGAGGAATGTCTTACTCACTTAGCTCCATGTTTCGAGGAGGTTTATGTTTTTCATGTTGGGCCATCCGAACTAAGTACATTTTCAAATGAGTCAATGGGCAAGTCGTGCTGTTATACTTTTCAAATTCTGGCATTTTGAATTTTTCTAACATTGTGACTTTGGAATAAATGGAGATGTCCGTCAAAGTAGGATATTGGAGGTATTGCAATTGTTTCAGCCTCTCCTCAAGCTTTTCGAGGCGTTTGTCATGCTCAGCTTTAGACAAACTATATGGCTTTGCTTTCTCAATTGCAGCTTGTTGCAAATCATTCTCCAATTCGGGCATGTTATTGTTGGTATCTCCACCTTGATCACCCTTGGTAGATGATTATGGCAACAATACCTCAATTGAGGCCGGGGCGGGAGTGAGTTTGCCCTGGATGGAGTCTATCTACTTTGAAAGTTGTTGAAGAACATTAAAGACTTGCTTCATTTCGCTTTCCACAACCGCAATACAGCTTGGTACATTTTCTTCAGCCATTCTTGCTCTTGCTTTTGAGTGAGTCTGGATCAGCGAATGTTGACACTCCGTGATTACTTGCCCACGAATAAACAAGCATGTGTGAAGACAATGTGTAAATAGGGAGTCCGTCCATGATGACGATCTAATCCTACCATTTTGTTTATTTACGAAAAGTTTGTATATATAGAGGATTTCCTAAGCATGGATCGAAAAAAAAAAAAAACATGTGACATATTAGCATGGACTAAAAAGGTATTCAACTTGAAAGATGACGAAAGCACAAATTGCAACAAATTTTGAAAAAGGCTTCTATCCCTTTTTGAAGCAAATGAAAATTCTTGCGGAAAAGAATTTTGTAACATGCTTGAGGAAAAAGATAAAAACACTGATTGAAAGTAATTTCCTTTACCAAAGTTTTTTTTTAAAAAAATTATGACAATTATTTCAAAATTTAAAAGTAATTTCCTTTACCGTGGCACTAAATCCTAGATTAATCATGGACTGCTCAGTATATACAAGAAGGTAAGTAAATTGCGAAGTACATGAAAAAAACTTACTTCACATGAGAAAAATAATGACAATCACACAGACATGCGCATGATATGTGCGGCTCGATTTCTAACTGTGAAGGCTTTGTTGAAATTAAAAGGGTGTCCGCCCGTCGTAGTCTCGTGCTGGCATCACACCCCCTTAATCTCGGCTAAAGAAATTCAGGGAAAGAAAGACAACCTCTACAATGTAGTCTCGCGTTCAATGCAATATCTTTCTTAACACCATCCTAAATATCCTATGGTGGCCCAGGTCCGGCGACTCAGGTTCGGTAGCCGAGTTGTGTGTGCCATGTGTAGTATTAAAATAGTAAAGCATGCACAACAATTTATAATCACAAGACATTTTATTTGAATGGAGTAAAAAAAACTACTAACCTGCACAGAAAGAAAACTAGGTCAGCAAAGCATTTAAACAAGATAAAAAAGGCCTAAGTCTTCAAGTCCCAGTAGAGTCGCCAAGCTGTCGGGACATCATTTTTTTAGGCGCTCAATTGGGGCGGGCGCCTGAAGAAGCTAATGGTTCGGCTATGCCTATTAGGCTTAACCCGAACCCTCCCAAGTCCACAATTTCACGACTTAATGGTTTGATGTTTTTAACATGTAAGTTGATTTTAAAATGGAGTTGACACTAATTGATTTGAGGTAGGTCGATTAAAAACCCAAGCGAAGTACTGGGATAAATATACGCTCCTGCGCAACCAGAGAAATTAGGATCGGGGATTTGATTACACTAGTTAATCACTAATGCCCTTTCGATACCTAATCTTATTTAAACCTTAAGGCTTATTGGATTTTTGAGGGATTTTTCATTAATTTGAGGAGGAAAAACATTTTTTTTGTCTTTTTCTCTTTTTTTGAAGATAAAACGCATTTTTGGGATTTTTTATCTTTTTTTGAAAATATAAATCATTTTTGGCTTTTTCTGACTTTTTTGACTTGTTTGGGAAAATATGGATATTTTTGATAATTTTGATTTTTTTGGAAAATGAATTATTTTTTTATTTTTTTATTTTTTATTTAAATATATTATATTATATTATATTATTAAAAAACAAAAGAACCTGGTCGGATCCCCATGTTAGGTCCGACCAGGGTCATACACTCGAGACTTGGACGGGCCCGCGTTGCGGGCCCAGGTTGGGATATTCCCTTTTAAGCGTAAAAGCCCAAATCTATTTTGGCCCACTTCACAAAAAATTCCAGCCCAACATCTATCTAGCCCACACATGCAGGTTAACTAGGGGAAACCCTACCTAGAAACAAGGAAACCGGGTCAGACAGACCCACGAATCTACCCGATTCCTAGCCTCCTCTCCCCTTTTGCTCCCTCGCGGTGCTGGTGAGGGAGACTGAGACGTCACCGGGCAGACGGCGGCGACGATGGTGATGACGGCGGCTATAAAACGCTTACGAGGACGGAGAGGACAAGCGATAATGGGACTATGCTGGTGTGGTTAGTGGCGACATGGTTCGAGGAGCAGAGGGGAATGGCGGACTGGGCGCGGCTGGAGGTGGCAACGGCGTGACGAGCGATAGTGGCTGATACCTGTTTGTAGAGAGGGCACGGCGCGGCAGCGATGACGAGGTAGCGACGGCGGTCCCTCAGCTTCTAGATCTGGCATGGCATTGACAAATCGGTCATGGCAACAGCTTGGGGGGGAACAATAGCGAGCCTTTAGGGCGATGACGTTGGGACTTGGTCGAGGCGACGGCATCAGGAGGGAACAGTGGCACGCCTCGGCACAGCTCAGCACAATGTCCGATGGCAGCGGCAGCGGTAGCAAGAACCCTAGATTTGGACCTTGGCCGACCCTCTCCCTTGGGAACCCTAAATCTCTTTCTCGCACCGCTCTTCTCCTTCGGCCGACCTCGGATCTCCGGTTGTTTGTCATGGGCCTCCCCTGAAGTCTCTCAGTGGGAGGTTTGAAGCTTGCAGCCCTTGATCCTTCTCGGTGTGCTTGTTGTTTTTTCTTTGGCTTTTGTCGGGGGGCCTATTTATAGGTGGAGCGGGTGCCCAGTCGACGATGGAGGTTCGGCCGCTGGTCCTCTGCATGCCGACCGGCCTTTGTGCGGCTAGACCAAGGTCGCCTTAGCCACCTACTTGCTTGCTTTGAAGGCACATCCCTTAGCTTGCATCATACATCAAAGCCTCCTCTTGTGTCCCGGCATCGCGCATGTCCGACTTCAGGCGCGTGTGTTGCAGAGGAAAAAGACAGAGGAGGGCATGAGGAAGAAGACAAAAATGTAAAGGGGCTAGGCTGACTTGCGCAGGCTAGGCCATTGGGGCCCGCGTGAGAGAGAAGGAGGGGCTGGGCTCGTAGGCCCAACCCCTTTGGTTGCTTCTTTTTTGTTTTTTTTGTATGTTTTTTTTATTTGTTTTTATTATTTATTATCCAAAAAAGAGGACAAAATAAAATAAATTTAAAGCCTAATTAAAAACTAATCAAAATTTTAGATGTCAACAACTACAAATTGATTTCGTCTGTTTTGAAAAATCAATCATGTTCTCAAGATTATACGTATTGTCGATATTAATTACGGATAGTCAACCTTGACTAGTAGAAACAACGTTTTGTGGATTTTTCTATAATCTGAATGCCGGTCTATTCTTTTGAACCATTCCACCTTTTCACTTTGAAATAGTATGCGGCGGCTCCTATAATCAGTGGTCTTTATTACAATACGCCAAAGCAGCAGGTAGATATTTTTGAGGAACTGGACCCAATCTTATCGAAAGAAAAAAATCAACGTCTAGTTTGCGAGCATTCAAACGCATGAGAAAGACCCGTATGCCTTGAGTCAATCCTATTTGCGTTCATTTCTTCCTTCCATAAACCAGAAGTCTCCTCTTTAACGTTTTCTACGAATCAAGAATTCAGTTTGCAATTTGATTGGGTCTGACCAGGTCTCACCTCTCGAAATTTCCATGGCAGAGCATCTCCAAACCGTCTTCATCTCTCGATCTCAGATGCCTTGGTAATTCAGATGGATGAATTGCATTCATAAATTGTCCCAGGCCTTTCGCAAGATGACCGAGTATTTGCCGCCTTCTGTGGACTTTAGTTAAATGAAAACTACAGTTAGACCGGTTTTCCCATGTGGTCCATCTTAGCGATGCGCCAAATATTTTTGACACAACATACATTTGATCTTGCGCTGAAGACAAGCTAAACCCGAGAGCAAATTGTTTAGATAGTATAAAAAAAAATATAAAAAAAAGTAACCTAAATCGAGCCTTTACCATGCGATACGTAACTGGTCGATCGCAAGTCACTATTACGGTCAAGTACAAATTCACTCTATTATGGCTATCAAACTGTGTTCAGACCAGAATTTCTCCGCATGCGTTGATGACTGCAGACTCATGGAAGAAAGACCTAGTTCCGACCGTCACCCAAAGCCATTAAATTACAATATTGACGGAGCCTTTTCCAATTTGAACCCTTCAATATGATCCGTACATGAAAATTCTAGGGTTTAACTTAAACGATTCCAAGCAAATTCGTCTGATTCCAGTCAAAATTGAATCGTAGCGTTTCGCAAAACACAGTGAACGTGCGAGGGAATGAGAGACTATAAATACCCATGGCTCATGCATTATAAAGCCATCGCACAAGCTAGCTCTTTCTCCAAACTTGATACACTAGTTCAAATAGTTCCCTCTTTTTCCTCTCCCCGACAACTCTCAAAGGCACCAAGAGTTCATAGTTGTTAGTGCTTTCGCTTCGTTTCGTTTAACTCAACTTGCAAATGGAAAGAACAACAAGTGTGCCCCTTCAGCCTCCGACTTATGGAAATTTGATCACCATTTTAAGCATCGACGGTGGTGGGATAAGAGGGCTTATCCCCGGAACCATTCTTAATTTTCTGGAGTCTGAGCTTCAGGTGAGCATTCTCGTTATGATTTTTGTCATCTCCGTTGTCAATAAATTTCACTGATCTTGTCAGCAAATTAGCATGCTTCACAATCTTTATTGCTCTATACATAGTGATTTTGTTAACAAGAAAATTCTTATCAATTATAGTGAACAAAACAATAGTCATTGGATTCATATGCACATGGACCATTTGCACGTAGTTCTCATAATGCATACATGCATGTAAAAAGGTTTTATGCATGCATGTCATAAGCAAACTTAAAAAGGACAAGACTATTTTAGGTATATCTGGTGTTATAATATCTAAATATCAAACCATGTATTCATTTAATAGTTTAAATTTTTTAAACAATCGGTCATGGTCTCTCAAAATTTCATATGGTAACAGAGCAGGATGTCCCAAATTCAAATATTTCCAAACCTCTATTTTCTTTACCAATTACATATTTCCATGCTTTAGGCTAAGCCCATAGTCTAACCTACGCGTGAGGAAGAGTGTTAGAATATTTAAATATTTAACTAAACATTTATCTAAAATCTTAAGCTTTTACAATAATTGATAGTAGTCCCACAAAATTTTACTACATGCAACCAATCTTTATATGATTTTTATGTCACTTGCTTATTTAATATACCAATCAAGAGCTATAATTCTTTTTTGAATTTTGCAGAAACTAGACGGCGAAGATGCAAGAATTGCGGACTACTTTGATGTTATTTCTGGAACAAGCACTGGCGGCCTCGTTACGGCCATGCTAGCCACTCCCAATGAAAAAAACCGCCCTGTATTCGCTGCGAAAGACATCAAAGACTTCTACCTCAAGCACTGCCCAAAAATCTTCCCCCAAGACAGGTAAAGAAAAAAAAAACATAAAGGAGTTGCTAATCTCTATTCATGGTTTAATTATCTCTTAACTGTCCGAAATTAATAAATCTCCCTAAAACTATGCAGTTGCCCCTTCAAACCGGTTACGAAGATAATCAAAGCCGTGGCGGGACCCAAATACGATGGAAAATACCTTCACAATATCGTGAGGGAGGAGCTTGGAGACAAAAGATTGCACCAAACATTGACAAACATTGTGATACCGACGTTCGACATCAAAAGCCTTCAGCCAACTATTTTCTCTAGCTACCAGGTCATTCATCGCTTCATCATCTTCTTGGAAATTCTTTAGGATTTTGAGGATATGTAGACGATGAACTCGTACAAGGATAATGAACATTTTTCTCGTCAAATTGTCGCCAGGTGAAGAAAGATCCGAGCGTGGATGCCTTGCTCTCGGACATATGCATTTCCACCTCAGCTGCACCAACTTATCTCCCGGCTCATAAGTTTGAAACCAAGGACCCCACAGGCAAAGTGAGAGAATTCAACCTCATTGATGGTGGCGTAGCGGCAAATAATCCGGTAATATAATCATATTGACATCGTTTTTAAGCGAATTAATTTCGCTAAGTTAAGTAAATAATTACTTAGCATATAACTTGATTGGATCAGTCTATCATCTCAGCAAATAGTACTTGAGTATCGAGACTTTTCTTTATAAAAAAAAAAAAAAAAAGTGCGGGGCAATAACTAAGTATATACATGATATTCCAATTGTGTAGACATTGGTTGCGATGGGAGAGGTGACCAAGACAATCGTGGGAGGAAGTTCAGACTTCTTCCCTATAAAGCCAATGGATTACCGGAGGTTCTTGGTGATCTCCCTCGGGACCGGTACTGGCAAGGTTGAGGGGAAATACACGGCACATGAAGCAGCTAAGTGGGGAGTGCTGGGTTGGTTGACCAGCGGTGGTACGCCACTGATCGACGTCTTCACTCAAGCCAGCGCGGACATGGTCGACTACCATCTCTCCGCCGTGTTTCAAGCCCTACAACTCCACGACAATTATCTTAGGATCCAGGTACAGCTAATATTTTCAAATATTCAAGTGAAAGATTCCACATAATGTCGCGCACATGGCTGTTTTTACGTTGATCGTTGCATTTTTGCGGCTTGATTTTTCAGGATGATACATTGAGTGGTGTTTTGTCATCCGTGGATGTGGCCACAAAAAAGAACCTGACAGATTTGGTCAAAACTGGTGAGGCGTTGTTGAAGAAGCCGGCCTCTAGGGTTAATTTGGAGACTGGAGTGTGCGAGCCCACGCCCAATCAAGAGACCAACGAAGAGGCTTTGATAAGGTATATGCATTGGCAAGCACAAATGCTTAATATCCATGCCATGATTTTACGATTGATCACTATTGGCAGTTTTAGGTTGGTTTTACCAATGTAGCTTCGTTTGATATATATTGCAGGTTTGCTAAACTACTCTCCCAAGAGAGACAGCTTCGCCATGTGAAGTCGCCTCATGGACTTGCCAATACACCGAAGTGATTATAGTCGAGGGCTAGCGATTTTCTCGCATATGTTTGCAGGATTTGTGATTTCAAGATCGGAAGCGTTGCCCTTTGTCTTTTCGTTTTTGATTTTCCTTGTGATTATTTTATTCTTGAATAAACCCTTTCGGCCTAGTGCTAAGGTAGACTGTTTGTTTTTTCAATAAAATCTTTGGGAGGCTAGGGCTAAGATTTGTATTTTGCAGTCCTTGTAAGATAATTTTCTTTGGAATAAAATTATCGTTACCGTCGTCACTTCAGATTGTACTTATTTTATTGTGGTGAGAGTCACATCTTCCATCTTGTCGTAAAGAAAAATAGCAATATACTAACATCTGGAAAAATATGCCCCTCAAATAGTGATGAAACGAAAAAGAAAAACAAATCGATAGTTGGAAACTATAACTTAACTGATTTAGAAAAATGCATTGAAACAATTTGTTATCATGAAAAGAAGTGATTGTTGGATATAAAAAGATGTAAAAAGTGATTATTCATATCAAAATAAATAATAGTTTATCATGGAAAGTGGTGACATGATACTTATTTATAAAAGTTAAGTTAATTGGTTGTCTGTAGATAAAATCAAATCATACATTATTTTGAACATTATTTATCACAACTGTTCAAAATAATTGTTCATAACAACAACTCTCCTTTTTATAAACAGTAACATTACTCTGAAGAAAAGAAAAGATTATTATAAACAAATACAGAGCTTCAAATGTCAGAAAAATTGTTAGAAAACTCGACGTCGTTGAAGTAATAGGCATGAGGCTGAAGTGATTCGTGGAGACATAAAGAAAACTTTACTTTTTAAAACATTGTCTTTAGCTGGGGAAGATCTTTTTGGAGAGTTGGCTTTCCCAAAGTGCGGAGGGGAAATCTTCCAAACCCTAGAACCAGTGAGTTTTCACCTAAGAGACCGACTTGCCTTTCTCGAGTTCTAGAGCGAGAAAACTCTCATTTTATAAAAGGATGAACAAAGAAACTTAATTTAGACGAATGTTATACATGTCGAATTGAAGAAGTCATACCAAATTGATTAGATGGGATACCAATCTAGCCAAAAAAAATAAAAATAATAATCAATAAATCCCACGTTTTAAACAAAGAGAATGTGTCACACCCCGAACCCCGAGCACACGAACAACCCGCCATAATCATGCAAATGCGGCATTCCCAGGTAGTGTCGACGACCCCATTCACTTTATATGCACATGTGGAACATATTATAAAACCCCTGACAAGACTTATGGGATAGGAAAGCAGGAAGCCAACTCATTCACAACCAAACATACTTTCATAGATAATCACACCAAAGTTTACATACACCAAAAAGGGTCAGTCTACAAAAAGATCGGTCCACCAAAAAGAAGGAACAGTCCTATGACCACTAGTCGAACTCGTTCATGAATCCCACTTCTAACTGATCAACCTCCAGAGACGACGAGTCCTCCACCCTACCACCGGGAGGGTCAACTATGCCCTCACCTAGGATGGCCTCCATCACAGCAGGTGGAATGTCAAAACCACTAAGAGGACCAATCTTGAAACCATTGACTCCAAAGCATAACCACGCTCTATATTGATGAGGCATCCTGACAAACATGGGCTCCTCAATCTAAATTGTGGTCCTAACAAGCTCATAGATCCAATGACTTCTAGGATCGGGAAAACTATGCACCTGCTCGATAATCTCACAGGAATACCATATTGCTCCGAGGTATCGCCATCTACAGTCCTGAAAATATTTGGTCCACAACAAAGTGAGATATTGTCTCAGCAAATTCACCCCCTAAACTCCTATTAGAAAGAAAATACACCCAAGGTGGCCTAGCCACATCACACAGAAGACTTACCTCGGCTTATTTCCTTCCTGCAGGTTAGTACAGTTCATATCACTCAATCACCGGTAATAATAAGAACTTAAACAACTGGAACACAATCACTTTCACATAATCAACGACCACAACATGCGTTCCAATTTTTATTTGCTGCCATACATGAACATAGCCTACTCGTAGTTCAGCTATCTATTGGCGTTTAGCCAGGCATCATCTCCCCACCTTGGAGCACAACTTCGTCATTACATTGACAATGTTTCCTAAGGAGCATGGGCATAGAATCTACTGCGACCCACATCCATTGTATGGGGCATCCCATATAGGGGTAAGTTCAGCTCAATGACTCGGGATAATTCCTTTTAATTAACACACAATAAATTCATACTCAGTCCAAGACACTTTGCATTTCACACAATGCTTCCATTTAAAATAGTGATCTCGGCCTCTTTCTTCATATAAAAAATGTTCAAGAAATTATTCACGTGTGTGGGGACACATAAATTTCGAACCAGAAAACTAATATCTTACTTTTTCAAATCCCACCATTTAATATAATTCTTAAAATCCAATTTTTGTGTCAAACCCGACACCCGTGATTTTCTAAATAAAGTCCACATTTTCACAACCAATACTCACTTTGCAATATCCACCCATCAAATTCATAATCTGAATACATAGTAACGATCAACGCGAAATTATGACAATTTAAGATCCCGGAAAATTTCCGGAAAATAATAAATAATTAAATTTATTCCGAAAAAATAATTAAATAATAACATTTTGATAATTTTATATCATATAAAATAATTAAATAATTAAATAAATTCGAAATAATTAATTTATCTAAAATAATTAATTAAGGTCTAAACAAGATTATACTAATCTAAACATCCAATTAGCCTTAATTAATCATGCATTACACTAATTACACCCCTTAATCTAATCCACACTTAATTAAGCTAATCCATCAACCTAATCTCACTTAACTTAAACTAAGCATCCCTAATAGTATCATTAACCCTCTAATCAAAGTTTAGAGGACAACAAGGCGGTCGATAAACCTCCATGCGGTGACACCAAGTGAGGACCGGAAGGCACCTAAAACGAGCCTTGAAGCTTCCACGACCTTGCTAGTTTACGGCTTTCGTTTGCTGGCGGAACCGAAGGAGAACCAAGTCGGAATGGCGAAGAAGAGAGGCGGACAGTAGTGGCAGCCTGAGCGGTGCTGGACGACGATGTACGGCGGTAATGGAGTCTCCGATGATGGCTGGCGACCAAGGGCAGTGACGTACGATGGTGTTGGACGATCAAGGACGCACGAGCAGCGGCGGAGCAGAGCGCGAGTTGGCCAGGTGTGCGGGCGAAAAAGAAGCGGCACTAGTGGTGAGCTGGCTTTGGCTGGCTAGCGGTGGCTCTCTAGTAGCTTGGCGACGGCTTGTAGCTACTAGCAATGCTAGATGACAACACTGGGTGGTGGACGAAGGCAGAGCAGCAGGGACTCATGGCTAAGGCAACTCGCACGAGCGAGTGCACTACGGCGAGCAACAATGACCTCGGCTACTCCGGGGACCGAATGGCGGTGGCATCCGATAACGAGCTTTAGAGATAGGCTCAGTCCCGAGGGCTAACTTGCAGTTTAGCTATCTATTGGCGTTTAGCCAGGCATTGTCTCCCCATTTTGGAGCACGGCTTCGTCATTACATCGACGGTGTTTCCAAAGGAGTATGGGCCCAGAATTTACTGCAATCCACATATGGGCCTAGAATCTACTGCGATCTGCATCTGTTGTATGGGGCATCCCATATAGGGATAAGTCCAGCTCAATGGCTCCGGACAATTCCTCTTATTTAACACACAATAAATTCATACTCGACCCATGACACTTTGCATTTCACGCAATGCTTCCATTCAAAATAGTGATCTCGGCCTCTTTCTTCTTATTAAAATATTCAAGAAATTATTCACGTGTGTCTGGACACATAAATTTCAAACCAAAAAACTAATATCTTACTTTTTCAAATCCCACCATTTAATATAATTCTTAAAATCCAATTTTGGTGTCAAACCCGACACCCGAGATTTTCTGAATAAAGTCCACATTTTTCACAATCAACATTGAATTTGCAATATCCACCCATCAAATTCATAATATGAATACATAGCAATGATCGGCATGAAATTCTAACAATTTAAGATCCGAGAAAAATTTCCATAAAATAATAAATAATTAAATTTATTCCAAAAGTTAGTTAAATAATAATATTTTAATAATTTATATAATATAAAACATTATTAAATAATTAAATAAATTCGAAATAATTAATTAAGGTCTAAATAAGATTATACTATTCTAAACATCCACTTAGTCTTAATTAATCATACATTACACTAATCACACCCCTTAATCTAATCCACACTTAACTAAGCTAATCCATCAACATAATATCACTTAACTTAAACTAAGCATCCCTAATGGCATCATTAACCCTTTATCAAAGTTTAGAAGCTAAACTCACCGAAATCACTTTCCAACAAGTCCACGGAGAAGACAACGGCGAGGCAATCGATAAACCTCCACGCAGCAACACCAAGTGAGGACCGGAAGGTACCCAAAACGGGCCTTGAAGCTTCCACGGTCTTGCTGGTTCACGGCTTCTGTTTGCTAGTAGAACCGAAGGAGAACCAAGCTGGAACGACGAAGAAGAGAGGCTGACAGCAGCGGTGACCTGAGTGGTGCTAGACGTCAACGTACGGCCGCAATGGAGGCTCCGACGATGGCTGGCGACCAAGGGCAGCGATGAACGGCGGTGTTGGACAATCAGGGACGCACAAGCAGCAGCGAAGCAAAGCACAAGTTGGCCAAGCGCGCGGGTGAAGAAGAAGTGGCACCAACAACGAGTTTGGCTTCGGCTGGCTCGTGGTGGCTATCCGGTAGCTTTGCGACGGCGAGAAGCTACTGGCGACACCAGACAACGACGCTGGGCAGTGGATGAAGGTAGAGTAGCAAGGACTCACAGCTATAGCAGCTCGTGCGAGCGAGCGCGCTACGGCCAGTGATGGCGACCTCGGCTACTCCAGGGACCGAACGGCAGTGGCACGCTTTGACGGTGTCAAGGGAGCTTCGGAGAACAGCAAGACCACACAGAATTGGCAGGTGGGCGTGAGGATGAAGGCGGAGTAGCAGCTGGCGAGCAGAGTAATGCGCACGTGGATGAGCGAAGCGGTGAGCGCAAACGAGCGGCGACAGTAAGGGACTCTGGCAGGCGTGCGAGCGGCTGGTCGAAGGTGCTCCGATCGCAAGTTTCTACTAAGCTTTTTCCTCCCAACTCCCAAGGAGAAGCCTTGAATTGAGGAAGGAGATGAAGTTTGATGTGAGGGCCCCTTTTTAAGAGCCAATGAGCTTCTTCCACTTGTCAGAACCCCCTCCAACTTGGCCTTACCATGACCTCACATGACATCACCATCCACTCACCTCCAATCTTCCTTGACAATCTTCCAATAGGTCCAATTTGCCTCATCCCCCATAGCATACGGATTTCAAATATTTGTGCATCAAATTCTTTCAATTTCATTTAATCCCCTTCTAATTGAGCCAAATTGAAGTCCATACATTTATTCAATGTGACCACACTTCAATTCACACTTTTCCTTGACCATAGAACCATCTTGATCCTAAAGGTACAACCAAAAGTGGGCCTACCAAATTTCCTGAACAAAAATAACCGTACTTTGATTTTTCGCCGAAAAACTTGGTTTGCAAAAAAATCTTTTGAAGATGAGTCAACATTCCTAAAATGATTTGTGACACAACAGGACTTTCGATTCTGAATTCAGTTTCAATTTCACAGTTAATTTCACTCTGACGTGATCCTAGCGCATCCTAATCTACCAGGTAACTTTTAGGAATTTTCGTGCAATCGACCTATGGTTGATCATTTTCAAAACACAATGTACATCTTCGACACATTGGTGACTCTCGGTTGTCGTGGAAATAATGAGCACAGGGTACCAAAGCGACAGAAAAATCGGTTCAGTACCGATCGACAAGAATCGTGCAATCTAGTGGAATCACCCACTTTTGATCACATGTCTTTGTCGAGTCATCCTATCTCCGGTCTCTAATCGATTTTTAACTGTACCATAATGACTCTTGCAAATTAGCTCGGTCAAAAAGTCGTTTCCTGATCAAATTCTCGAGTCTGATGCATTAGAATCCATTAACGGCTTTACTTGATAGACTAGTTTTCTCGTGAGTGGTCAACTCAGAGAAAAGAACTAGATGCGCGTAGATGAAATGCCCGACTCATTCTATTGAAAACAGAGTTGGAAAAAATCGAGATGTCACAGAAGGTGTGTCCTTAAATTTAATTAAATTTGTTTGACAAATAATGATTTTTTTGTGGATGTAGTGGCTGGTGGCAAGGTGTAAAAATTGTTTTTTTTTTTTTTTTTTGTCGGTAGGTGAAAAGATTGATTGAAGAAAACTATTAGGTACTTCATGAGTCCATACATGTATGGATCTTATTAACGAGTACTTTGTTCTATAAATTTTATGTACTTAATAACAATATGTTACATTTGCAAGCATTGATTATGCATATTATAAATGCAGTCGGTGACACTAGAAATTGCAATATTCTCTCATTTGGTTAATGAGTAATCAAAGGTCACTATTTGACAAAAACCATGTCCTCGAGCACTATCTCTGATCCACCATCCAAACTACTACTCTAGATAAGACAAATTCCGAGTGCTATGGAGTCAAGAAATAATAGGGGTTTCATTGATGTTTAAGTGATGCACCAGGATTCGTCACGCGTCGTGAGCATAATAACATACTTCGTCTTCTCAATGGTCATTCATCCACCTAATCTTAAGGACCATATTATAAGAGAAAACTAGCCATAAGCATTGCATATTGCAAATGAATTTCAACCGTTTTGAAAAATCTATCATGTTTTCAAGATCATATGAATTCTCGGATAATCCTCCTTAAGTACTAGAAAGAAACGTTTAGCGGATTTTCTATAAGTAGAATACCGGCATATTCTTTGAATTATTCCACCTATATACTATGACGTAATTAGCTTCGACTCCTAAAGTCATTATCACAATACGCCAAAGTAGATATTTTCTAGGAAATGGAAACAAACTAATGGACAGTAAAACCCAACATCTCGTTTCTGAGAATTCAAGGGCATGAGAAGGACCCGTATGTCTTGACCCAATCCCATTCGCGTTCATTTTCTCCCTCCCAGAAAACAAAGCTCTCCTCTTATCTTTAAAGTTCTGAGAATCGAGAACTCGGTTTGCATCTTGATTGGGTCTGACCATGTGTCGTTTCTTGAAATTTCCACGACAGAGCATCTCAAAACTGTCTTCACCAATCGATCTCAGATGCCTAATCCCGGTGGATGAATTGCATTCGTTGATTTTCCCAGGCCTTACACAGGACGACCGAGTATTGGCCGCCTTTGCGGACCTTCAGTTAAATGAAAACTAGAGTTAGAATGGTCTTCGTACGTGGATCTGAGCAATGCATGATCATTGCTATAACATCATGCATTTTATCTTGTGAAAAATGTTAGGTGTGATTCATACTCCCCATCAATAAGAAGGCTAGAGAACTTTTATAATATTTTTCTCTTGTAATTGAAGGTTGAAACAAAGAAGTGCAATGTTGAGGATAAAGTGAAAACTAACTCGCAATAGCACTCTTTGTTATTACAAGCAATAGACATTTAACACGCTCATGCAAACACACTGCTTCACTTCTTTCTTTATTCAACACAACACTCACCACACACACCACTCTCTCACGGCATTCATTGCATAATTGCTGCACACACACAAACTCACTAGACACCACACACACTCTTACACAATCTGCTCTTTCTTTTCTTCTCTATACATTCAAGTCAAGAAGGCGGGCTTCCTATTTATAGAGAGTTCCCCCACCAAGTGCAAAAGTAGTGTACTACAAGAGTCCGACGTGGCCTATTCTACTATCACAAGCTTCAACTACTTTCAACTTATTTTCATCCACTCATCTTGTTTAACTCTGAAGGAGACTTTAACACCACAAGCACAAACTATTTATTATAGATATTAGTCCTAGAAAAATCTAGAAAAATGGAGAGAGAGGCAGTGTGCTTTAACATCCGATGTGCTAATTATAGGAATTAGGAAAAACCTTGTATCTTGATTTCTCTCTCATTTTTATTTTGTATTTCATTATGTTTGATCGTCTAATCCTAATAAAGAAGACAAGCTAACCCAAGAGCAGATTGTTCAGCGAGTGTGAACAAAGTAACCTAAATTGAGCTCTTAGTATGGGATACGTTATTGGTCCATCGCAAGTCACTATCATGGCCAACTACAAGTTGCACTCTGTTACGGCTCTCTAGCTGTGTGCAAACCTACAATTCTCTTAAAAGTCTCACCAAAATTTCGCCGCGTGCATTGGTGACTGAAGACTGATAAAAAGATAGACCTAATTCCGATCCTCATTGAAAGCCAATACATTATCATATCGACGGAATCTTTTTAAATCTAGACTTTTCAACATGATCCCGCAAACTTGAACAGTCTAGGGTCCAACATAAACATTTCCAAGCAACTTCGCCCGATTCCGGTCAAAGTTGAGTCGTAGCGTTTCATGAAACACAGTGGAAAATGGGAGGGAATGAGAGACAATAAATACGCATGACTCATGCATTGTAAAGCCATCCCACAAACTAGCTATTTTTTCAAACTTGATACACTTGCTCAAAAGTTTTCCTCTTTTCCCTCTCTCTAACAACACCCAAAGGAACCAAGGGTACATACTGTTAGTACTTCCTTTTGTGTCATTTTTTTCACCTCGATTTGCAAATGGAACGAACAATGAGCATACCCCTTCAGCCTCCGACTTACGGAAATCTGATCACTGTTCTCAGCATTGATGGTGGTGGGATTAGAGGGCTTATCCCCGGAACTGTTCTTAATTTTCTAGAGTCCGAGCTTCAGGTGAGAACGCTCGTTATTACTTTTATCATATCCGTTGTTAGTATATTTCACCAATTTTGTTAGCGAATTCGCATGCTTCACAATCTTTAGAGATTTTTGCCTAGCAAGAAAGTTTTTATCAATTATAGTGAACAAAACAAAATTCAATGGGTTTATTATGCATTTAAATGATTTGCATGTAGTACTCGTGATGCATGCATGCTAGTAAATGGTTTTATACATGCATGTTCTGAGCAAACTTTAAAAGGACAGGACTGTTTTCTGTATATATAAAGTACATGCAACCGATTTTTATGTAATCCAGATATGATACATCAATCTCGAGCTAAAATTTTTTTACGAATTTTGCAGAAACTAGATGGCAAAGACGCAAGAATTGTAGACTACTTCGACGTTATTTCTGGAACAAGCACTGGCGGCCTCGTTACTGCCATGCTAACCACTCCCGATGGAAACAACCGCCCTGTATTCGCCGCAAAAGACATCAAAGACTTCTACCTCAATCACTGCCCTAAAATCTTCCCCCAAGACAGGTAAAGGAAAAGCATGAAGGAGTTGCTAATCTTTCTTCATGGTTTAATTATCTCTTTAACTCATCGAAATTTATAAATGTCCCTAAAACTATGCAGTTGCCCCTTCAAACCGGTCACGAAGATAATTAAAGCCGTGGCAGGACCCAAATACGATGGAAAATACCTTCACGATGTCGTGAGGGAGGAGCTTGGAGACAAAAGATTGCACCAAACATTGACAAATATCGTGATACCGACGTTCGATATCAAGAGCCTTCAGCCAACGATTTTCTCTAGCTACCAGGTCATTCATCTCTTCATCATCTTCTTGAAATTTATTTATGGTTTTAAGGATATACACACCATGAACTCTTACAAGGATAACCAACATTATTCTCATCAAAATTATTGCCAGGTGAAGAAAGATCCGAGCGTGGATGCCTTGCTCTCGGACATATGTATTTCGACCTCGGCTGCTCCAACTTATCTCCCAGCCCATAAGTTTGAAACCAAGGACTTTACAGGCAAAGTGAGAGAATTCAACCTCATTGATGGGGGCGTAGCTGCAAATAATCCGGTAATATAATCGTATTGGGCTCCTTAAATCTCAATAATTGCTCGAGACAGCTTGATTGGTTCAGTCTAAAATCTCTGCAACAAAATGACTTGAATACCGAGAGTTTGTTCTCTAATAAGGTGTGACAAAAACTAATTATCTGTGATATTCCCATTCTGTAGACATTGGTTGCAATGGGAGAGGTGACCAAGACAATCATGGGAGGGAGTTCAGACTTCTTCGCTATAAAGCCAATGGATTACCGGAGGTTCTTGGTTATCTCACTCGGAACAGGTACTAGCAAGGTTGAGGGGAAATACACAGCACATGAAGCGGCCAAGTGGGGAGTGCTGGGTTGGTTGACCAGCGGTGGCTCCCCATTGATCGACGTCTTCAGTCAAGCCAGCGCGGACATGGTCGACTTCCACCTTTCCGCCGTGTTTCAAGCCCTAAACCTCCAAGACAATTATCTTAGGATCCAGGTATATCTAGTATCTACAGATATTCGCATGAAAGATTCCCCAGACCAGACGAAAATTACTGATCGTCACATCTTCATGGCTTGATTTTTCAGGATGATACATTGAGTGGTGTTTTATCATCCGTGGATGTGGCCACGAAAAAGAACCTAAACGACCTGGTCAAAACTGGTGAGGCATTGTTGAAGAAGCCCGTCTCTAGGGTTAACTTGGAGAGCGGGGTGTGCGACCCCACGTCCAACCAGGAGACCAACGAAGAGGCTTTAAAAAGGTACATGCATTACAAATCACGAATAATCAATTTCGGGATAAGAAAAACTTAATGATTTTGCTACATTTTTCATTTTTAGGTTGGTTTGACTAATATAGCTTGCTTTTATATGTATATTGCAGGTTTGCTAAATTACTATCCCAAGAGAGACAGCTTCGCCTTGCAAGGTCGCCTCATGGACATACCAATACACCGAAGTGATTATAATAGAGGGCCAGCGATCCTCTTGCATAATTTTGCTGGAATTGTAATTTCAACATGGGGACAAATTCTGGAAAAAAAACATGGGGACAAATTATTTGTCGTTTTTTATATAAAATAAAATTCCTTATGATTCTTTTATTCTTGAATAAACCCCTTGGGCCCAGGGCTAAGATAGACTTTTCCATTCTTATATAATCCCTTTGTAGGCTATGGCTAAGATAGATTTTTTGCAATTTCTCTATTGTTCGTCAATCATTGGACACGTATGCTTGTAAGCAATCTTCTAAGGAACAAATTCTCATTACCGTCATCGCTTCGTATTATAATTGTAGCGTTGTGTTCAGAGTCATAGTTGAGTCACATCTTCCATCTTGTCGTCTAGAAAATGGCTATATAGCACATCACCGTAAAAACAATTCTATAGGTTGAAACTATGGCTTAATTGACACGGGAAGATCTATTTTTACGGTTTTACAATTATGTGGGTAACATGGGACTATGATATATATTGCTCTTATTAACAAAATAATTTGACCTAGAATTTGAGAAATGATAACCCTATCTTAGAAAAATAAGAACCTAATTGCACATTCTTGTCCTGCTAAATGAAGGATATACAACTAAACAATACAAACGGACAAGACAAGCAGGTGAAATCTTTTCAATTGTTGAAGAAAAAAATTATATGAACTAACATACTGCAAATTTCCGTTCTAGAAGGAAATATATTAGATAGATTTCGTCATAACTAGCTCATGTCATGATTGAAGATAATCGAAGTAAAGACCACAAGCGGAGTACATGTCACCTTTTATATGCTCCGTTCTAGATTTCACTAATTCCTAAACTATAATATCTAAACTTTTGCCCGAATACATATCGAAAGACACCCAATACTTAAAGTGTGGGCTTATGAAGAAAGCACATAAGCGTCGCTATTCTAGGCGGGTTTTAGAATCACAAAATCAGGGTTACAGACCGCACAAACCTCATATATAATCACCGATGTGAGCCACAAGGATAAAGACAGTATTTTCGCTTCGGTCTCTAGCTATCGAAAGACACATCATTTTTGGGACCCCTTGAAACCTTAATATCGTTAAGCCATGCATAAACAGCAAAGACCCAATTGTAAGAAGTTATATCTCTATCTCTCCTCCGACCCACTTAGTAAATTCTCCAAAACAAGAGATGCATTCCCCGCTAGAAGCGCACCAGCGGCAGGTGGATTTAATAAAAGAACCTTGGCACGTTCATTGCACTTAATTATCAATAGCATTCAATTGCCTCTCACCTTTCAACGTTTAGCCGTCTTTGAATATCATTAGATGTACACTCAGAGAGTTTTCCCCATCAGGCCTCCACATGGTGGGGTTCACCATGTGCAAGTATGCGCGGTCGAGCCCCTGCTGAACTCAGAAGACTGGTGGATATGGAAAATATATGATAATGAATAACTTACAAAAGAACCTTCAATTGAGCCTCTCGTTTCTAGAAGATCGATCCAAACTTTGTCAAAGTAATAGAATCTGAACTGTTACTTTAATATCCCGCAGCTGCATTTTCTGGCATCTGATTTCTCCTTCTGCCCAACATTATATGAGGGAAGAAGAAACCAGAGATAGAGTGGTGAAACGTGCAATTCAATTCTGTGGTTCAATAAGCTATAGAAACATGCAGGACAGGATGAGATGAGCTTTACCGGTCAAAAACGGCAGAGCAGGGACTGCGCTTTTGAGGTAGGGTTGCGTGTGCTTCATTGCAGCTCACATGGGAATGATAGGACGATGTGTATGTAGCACATTGTCTTCATTAAAATCCCAGTCACTGTTTTTTTGCACGTGATAGATAAGGAGTATTCATTGGAAGATTTTACATCGTTCTATTAATTTTATGTGCAACATGAAACGCTCATTGTCACGCCCCGAATCTCAAGCACACGCACATCCCTCGGTGGTCGATAGAAATATTTTGCGACGTTCCCAGGACTCATCTCCGACCCTTCAGTTTTATTGCACATGCGGAAGTGATTTAACTAATCCCCTAACAATTACAAACATGGGATAGAAAAGCAGGACAACCAATTACAAAAACAAAACACACTTTCATAAACACCTCAGGTTCTTATAGATAAGGTCTATCTCAAAAAGAATATTGAGCCACCTATGCTCTTGACCTTTCCGCTTCAAGCTCCAAGTTCTTCACACTAAGGATCTGAAAATGGTTATACAATAACTAGTGAGATATAAATCTCAGCGAGTCCTCCCCTAGCCATCACACGATCAAGCTATTGATCAATCGACTCAGTCGATTAGATGTCATCAAGACCATCACACGATCATTCAGACTATTCATTCTTGACTCTTGATCACGGCTCTATAGGCATAATTTAGGTTAAGTGGTCATTATGGCTCCACTGGCATAATTTATACTTAGTGAAATCACAGGCCCACTCGACAAATTTAAACTTAATGGTAATCACGGCCTCACTCGGCAAATTTAGACTTAGTGGAATCACGGCCCCACTCAGCATATTTAGACTTAGTGCTAATCACGGCCTCACTAGCATAACTTAGACTTAGTAGAATCACGGCCCCACTTGGCATATTTAGACTTAGTGGTAATCAAGGCCCCACTCGGCAAATTTAGACTTAGTGGAATTACGGCCCCACTCGGCATATTTAGACTTAGTGGTAATCACGCCCCAATGACATAACCGTACTCCGGTGGTTCTCTTGATTTAGTTAACAGTCTCACATGGCAATTTTCCAATCAATTGTACAATCCAGCATTTAATTGCATAATCCAACTCATTTGCAACTACCACGCACTTATACAAATCATCACTCAATTCATGTGGATGCCTATACATTTACACATCCATTCACTTCATAAAATCAACACACATGAAATTAGACCACCTTTCACATTCTGGATGAATAGTGCACGTAAACAATGCGTGTGAATAGTACTTTGTGAACAGTACTGCATAAACAGTGTGTGTGAACAATACTGCATAAACAGTGTGTTTGAACAGTAAACAGTGAATAGTGCCGCGTGAATAGTAAATTTTCATAATTAAATAAGTAATAAATTAAATTCATAAATTAACCAAAACATTAATTAAAGAAAATAACCAATCAATTAAAGCTAAACATACTTAATAAAGCACACGAGCATCATTAAGCAAATAAAGCGAGATTAAGCAAAACTAATCTAATCCATCCATCTAACCACCTATCTTAGGGCTAATACAACTTAAGTAAACCTCCTAAAACATAATTAATCCTAACTAAACCAACCCTAAGCAAGTTTAGGCACTAATCGAAGGATTATGAGCTAACCTCACCCGTTAAGCAGGTTTGAGACATGGACGCGGTGGCGACGACGATGGCTACGCACCGGGACTTCCACCACGACGATCCAAGGCGGTCCCAAGGCTGAAATAGCAGCCATATTTTCAAACTTCCTTTGCAACTCCAAGAAACCAAACAGCATGGAAGGAAAATGAGTGAAATGGCTTCGTCAGAGCTCTGGCGAGGGGTTGGTCAGCAACCAGCGGCACTAGGGGGTTAAGGGGGAGTGGCTATTAGCTAGGCTGGGCGAAAGCTCGGTCGAAATGGGAGAAAATGAACTGCAAAATCGAAACAGAAGGAATTGAGCGAAACTGGGCAGTCTAGTGGCCAGTTCCTTCTTGCCGGCAGACGAGACGACCAGTGACTCCATTCGACAAGCGGCGGCCACCGTCTATACGGACTCTCTCTCCTGGTCACGATGGTGGGTGAAGCGTAGGCTGATTCCCATAGGAAGACCACTTTTAACTCGGGTTTTTGGAGAAGAGTCAGCTGGAGCAAAATAGGGTTAGGCAGACTGGTGACTGGCAACTTCTGGTCAGCCGGTGGGTCAGCCAGCAGCTCCAACTAGTAAACGGTGGGGTCCAAGCGGATGGTTTGGGCCTCCTGAAGACAATGGTGGGTGGCACGGGAGTTGATTCATTCGGGAAGCCAACAATCAACTCAGCTTTTCACAAGGAGGTCTGCTAGAACAGAAACTGGAAGAGAGGGAGAACAAGGAGAGAGAGAGAGAGCTTGACGGTTGGGGCTGATGGAGGGGAGAGAGAGAGTGAAGATAAAGCTGAAGCCTTCTCCATCAAGGCTCATTAATGCTTGCCCAACTCCCCATGCAAGTCCCCTCATCTTCTCTTTCTTTCCTTGCCTTTATCCAAATGCTTTTAGGGGAAAATGGTAATTTCCACATTGCACAAATTACAATTCTAAGCTTGGGCTGAAATTGATGGGTAGGCCTAAGAAATGAGCTTGGAAATGAATAGTAACGAGCTCATAAATTGGTTGGGCTCAAATGGGCTTAAGACTAGGTAATGGGCTTGGAAGAAGAAATTGTTGGTTTAGGCTCAATGGGCTCACTTGCTTGCTTTGGGTCCAATATGGTGGTTGTCCCACCTTGGGCCTAGGGCCCACACTGGCTTTGCTTGGCCCACTTCCTCGTGGGTTCACTTTGTCAGACTGTAAATCCTTTTTCCGCACACTCGGCTTGCTTGACACTACTGACTGTCGAAGTCGCATCATCCAAAGTCCATCCCAAACATTCTGATAATTTGAAGTCCAATCTTGGGTTCTCATGCCTTGTCAATTTTGCCCTAATGCCATTTTGGGTACAACTCATATTGATAGGCGACTTTGAGAATTCACACATAACCGACTCGTGCCATACCATGTTCAAGACATCTCGACACATGGACGTCCTTAACTACATGAAATTGTGGATGATAGATTCTTATTCCAAAGTACACGGTTACTGAGGATTGACCTAGGGTTGTTTGTGGGCTCGATAACAGTAAACAGAATCACTTGTTGTTCCATTATGTTCCGTCCGCAAATCGACTTCTAGTCATCCTTGAAATCGGCCAAACTATCTACAGGATTGTCCTCATACAAGTCTCACGGTCAAGTCATTTTCCGAGGTTGAGTCCTTTAGTCATACGAGTTATGTCCTCATTAGCATTTCCCCTCAAGGTCAGTATCTCATGAGTGATCAATTCCGAGTGAGATCAACCAACAATGCATTGACGAAATTTACATTCACTTATCCCTCCAATGGCTTGAATTTCAGGATGTTACACTCATGAACAAGTGTTTTCTTTGATTTTTTTTAAAGAAAGGGATGAAAATTCACATAAGATATCGAAAATTAAGTTCTGAAAAATCAGAGCGGAAAAAAACGAGATATTTGAATTTTATAGGGCACGATTATATACGAAAAATTTAAAGGAGAGTTGGCGATGTAATTAAAGTAAAGGAAAATTTATTGTTTAAATAGATAATTGTCCTTTTGGTAACTTTTCTACGTCAAAAGCTTTTCTTGGATTTTATCTCTCTTTGTTTTGTTTTTTTTATAATTTGCTAGAGTTGGATTTTAATCTTTTTAAAGAAAGGACAGAAAGATCCCGACAACTCATGATTCAGAATGGCGATTAGAGACAGCATGATATAAGCTAAAGTAACTATGTACTAATCGCACTAAATGATGCTCCACAACAAATAGACAAGCTGTTTGGACATTTTCAGAACATAACCTTTGGATGCAAAAGTTGTATAAATGACACATACAATAGAAAGGATGAAAAAACAAATGATACAGCCGTCTTCCTTTTTTCTCCCTTTGAGCTTAAAATTGTCAATTGAACTTATCCCCCAGTGAGGATTAAGAAATTATCATATTTATGGGGACAATTGTCCAAAAAGTTTTAACTCTATTATTTGATAGCCAATTCAATCCTAAATTTTTCAATCGTGCCAATTTAATAATAAACCTTTAACAATTTGCCAACTTATATTTAAACTTTCACTTCGATCAACTTAGTCCTAAGCCTTTTGAACTTTTCCAATTTAAATCTTAACCTATTGTATGGATAATCAGCCAAAAGAATTTTATTGACAAATTGTCAAAAAAAAAAAATTAGGACTAAATTGTCAAATCATAAAAAGAAAAATTAAGATTAAATTGACAAATTTGAATTGTTAAGGACTACATTAGCAATTCTTCAAAAATTTTAGGACTGAATTGACATAATTGAAAAGTTTACGATTGAATTGGCTGCCGTATCAAAGGTATAGGACTTTTTGAATAATTTTTTCTCATATTTGTTTGAAGAATAGCTGGAGCACAAATAACAATAGTTTTTGGATATCTTTTCTTTCCATCAATACTTTGCATTAAATACCTTGTTAGATAAAACATAATAATAATAAAAAGACATAAAAAATCATATTTCCTTTCGATGAGCTTTTGTTCACAATGAACATATAGAATTCAAAGGAATTCCTCACATAATTGAATTTCGGGATATCGGTGGATCTTTATTTTGCTAGATTTACTTCTATCTTTTTTCTTTTTCTTTTTTTCTTGAAGAAGTTTCAATATGTCTTATATATATTGACCGTCCCTCCGATTTTTTAATTATGCTCTTAGGAACGATACTTTCAAATCCAAGCGAGTTATGTCTCTCTCGACCCACTTACTGACACCTCTGTATGCGGTGTACAACATTGGCCATATCTCTATTTTGAAGAAAGTGACCTCTAGTCTATCTATGTCGTACCCATTCCAAATACTTGAGCTGCCCGCCAACGCGTTCGTTGATCTTTTCCCGTGCCTTCAGTTCATTATTCAAACCTACAAGTCTTTTCTTGTGGGGTTGAAAGTCTCACCAACAATTATTCACTTGAAAGACCTCTCATCATCGGCAAGCCACTATGGTTCGGCTCCCCTTTAAAATTTTGACTTTTCAACTTAAAGCAATTGCGAGCCATACGTGGGATTCCGGTCAAATTTTGAATGAACCGCAGCCTATAAATACTCGCATCTTGTGGCATCCGATTTTTACAATTCTGATTTCAATTGAACAAGTCGAGCATTTCATCTTCGCGTCTATAGCTTTTGCTTTGAGTTGGCCACTCATGAGATAACCAGTCTATTGGGTGAAGCCGTTAAGGAATTTAAACTCAATAAACTTGAAAATTCGACCAGGAACCGACTGCTCGACCGTGTTAATATGCAAGGGTCATTGCAGCACAGATTGATTAAAGACTGGAGATAAGTTGACTCGACAAAAGCATGTGATTAAGTATGGGTGATTCCACTTGATTGCACAAATGTTGTCGATCGGCACGAGACCGATTTCTTTGTCGTTTTGGTACCATGTGTCCATATTTAAAATCTTGAGATGTCTACAACAACCGAGAGTTGCCAATGTGTTGAATATGCACTTTGTGGCTCGAAAACAATCGACCGCAGGTCAATTACACAAAAAGTTCCTAAAAGCTACATGATAGATTAGGACGCACTAAAGTCGCGCCAAATTAAAATTAACCGATAAATTGAACTCGATTTCAGAAATTGAAAGTCCTACCATGTCACAATTCATTTTAGCAATGTTGACTCATCCTCAGAAGATTTTTCTACAAACCGAGATTTAGCAAAAAAGCAAAGTAAGGCCGTTTTTTATCAGGAAAGTTAGAAGATCGCTTTTGATCACATCTTTGGCCATCAAGTTGGATAAATTAACAGGGAAAAGTCATGAGATGGACGAGGACACCTTGATGGATTTAATTGGGTTTTAATTGGATTTGTTTGGTTGAGAATTGAATGAAATTGATTGAAATTGAAGTGAGAAATGTAACAAATTCGTATGCCATGGTATATGGAGCAAATTGGACCAATGGTGACATCATGTGAGGTCAGGGTGCCCATTGGCTCACCAAAAGTAGCCCTCACGTCAAGCCTTTCTTTTTCCTTGAATCAAGTGCCTTTTCTTAGAACTTGGAGAGAGAGAGAGAGAGAGAGAGAGAGAGAGAGAGTTGTGTGACCAGAGCTCCGGCTGCCCCTCTGTTTGCACGCCCGACCAGCCGTTCGCACGTCGTCGGAGTCTGACGTCATCGCTGCTCGTCCTCGCATGTGGCTCCTCTCGCTAGCTTGCCCCCTACTCCGCCTTGGTCTGCTCGTCTAAGACTGTCGTCCAGCGTTGCCAGTAGTTGCTCCCCGTCGCTAAGGCTATCAGAGCCACCATCGAAGCCACGTCACCGTCGCAAGCCAACTCGCCGCCGGTGCCGCTTCTTCTTCACCCATGCACCTGGCCAGCTCGCGCTCTACTCCGCCACTGCTTGTGTGACCCTGATCCTCCAGCACCGCCATCCATCGCTGCCCTTAGTCGCCAGCCACTATTGGAGCCTCTATGTCGCTATGAGCCATCGCTAGTCACTGCCTGAGCTGCTGCCATCCATCCTCGCCATTTCCACGCCCAACTAGCCGCCGAACAGCTCTCCTCTTGTCACGCCCCGAACCTCGAGCACGCGCACATCCCACTGCTGTCGATAGAAATGCGACTCCCCAGGACACGTCGCCGACCCATTCTTTTTAATTACACATGCGGAAGCGGATAAATAATCCCCAGACAAAAACTCAATTGGGATAGAAAAGCAGGATCACATTTTCAAAACCAACCACACATCTTTATACATATCAAACCAGTCAATTTACGGGACTAGGCTATTAACAAAAGATCTATAGAAGATCGGTCCTCAAAAACAAAGCTGTCCTAAGACCAGCTAGACAGTCCATTCGCCGGCTCTTCGTCGAGATCGGCGAAGTCAAAAATCCTCTCGGCGACCCTCACTGGTCTACCAAAAAGTTCCGGAGGATCCGCCATCTAGGGACTGAAATATTATCCCACAACCGGGATGAGACAACGTCTCGGCGAGTCCTACCCTCTAGAACTCGATTAGGAAGAAAATAAGCCCCAGGGTGCTCTAGCCACACAAAGAGAATAGAGGACTTACCTTGCCTCGAGTCCTTCCGCACGTCAGCACAATTCAATTCTCAATCACATTGATCATTCACAATGATTCAATTCAATCCCATTATCTATCTTTCCATACCGTCTATCAAACCAGTCGTTAATACGACAAATGCTCTCCAAAGCTGTAATATATAGACGGTAGCTCGCTGAAGCTGTAGCGTATAGATAGCTCACTGAAGCTGTAGCGTATAGATAGCTCACTGAAGCTGTAGCGTATAGATAGCTCATGTTCGTAGCGTATATGTATATAATATTTGCTCGACCAAGCTGATACATATATAAACAACTGCTCGCCAAAGCTATCAATTCAACAATAACCCAATCCATACCTCAATTAAATCAATCAATCAATCCAATCGATTCAAACTGGCCATACAAACCAATCACGGTGCTAGAAACTAACACCGGGTATTTTCAAGTTAAATACCAAAACTTCTCCAATTTCATATAATTCCTCACTTTGGAATAATTAACCATAATCATCATTTTCACTCAATTCGCAATTACGCATACAATTGATACAAACTGATCGCTTCTTTGCGATCGATCGCTTTAAATTCTAACGACCTAGGCCAAAAGGCAAAATTTTCGAAATTATTAAATAATTAAATTTAATTCCGAAAATTAAATAATTAAATATTATATTATAATAATATAAATAATAAAATAATATTTAAAAATTCGAAATAATTATTTAATTAAAAATAATTAATTAGGGCTTAAATTAGATTACACTAATTTAAACATACAATTAGCCCTAATTAAACCCCATTAAACTAATCATACAACTAATCTAATTTACATTAAAATAATCTAATCTAACCACCTAAACCTAATTAGACTAATCTAAACACCCCTTAAGCATGATTATCTTACTAAGCGAGGTTTAGATGATAAACTCACCGGTTTTGCGCGCCGGTGAGTTCACGGCGACCACGACACCAAGGCGGTCGATAAACCCCAAAGCGGCGACACCAACGGAGGCCGGGAAGGGCTTGAAAACGGGCCACGAAGTCTCCAAAACCTTGCTGTCTTCTGCTTCTGATCTGGACTGAACAGCAGAGAAGAAACCAGCAACTTCAACGGCGAAAACGGGCTGATCGGAGCTCCGGCGAGCGGGTGGTTGGCAACCGGCGGCTCCCGGGGGTCAAGGGGATCTTGCTGGAGGTTGGTATGGGTGGAGGTAGGGTAGAAATGGGGAGAAAATGGCTGAAAACCGCGAAACGGGCGAAACAGGCGGAACCAGGCGAGTCCAGACGGTCCGGCGAGCGGCGGCTTCGGGCGGCCGTACGGGACAGCCGGAGAATCATTCCGGCGAGCGGTGAGGTGCTCCGGAACGGGCTGGATGTCTTCTTCGCGGCGATGGGTGGATCGTTCGCTGATTCAACCGGGAAGTTAACTTTTTACTCGGATCTTTGGCGAAAGGTCGGCTGGAGCAGAAACTGGAACGAGGGGAAAACAAGGGGAAAAAAAAGGTCCGGCGGGCAAGCGACGGTCTTGGGCGGCTGAGGGCTGATCCCCTCTGGTTCTTTGAAGTTCAAGATGGACAACAACAATGGAGAAAGCCTTGGATTAAGGGAGAAGAAGCTGCTGAAGAGTGGGGGTCTCCGCCTCTCAGAGCTCAACACTGCCATCTTCTCATTGGCTTTGCCCCCACCATGACACCACATGACCTCAGCCACTCTCTCTCCTCCAATATTCCTCTACAAGCTTGGCAATAGGTGCAAAATGTGGTGTGCCATGGGAGCTACGAATTTTGGACATTCCCCCATTCAATCCATTCAATTCTCTCTTAATTCCAATCAATTGAAGCTCAATTGAAGTTCAAATAAATTGGTCCATGCATCCTCGGCCTTCTCATGACATTTCCCCGCCAAATGATCCAACTTGCATCCCGAATATTCGATTCAAAATGGCCCTCTGACAATCCCGAACAAAAACGGCCTTACTTTGCTTTTCCGCCAAAAATCTCGGTTTGTAGAAAAATCTTCTGAATATGAGTCGACGTTCCTAAAATGAATTGTGACATGCAGAACCTTCAATTTCTGAATCCGGGTTTAAAATCACGGTTAATTTCAATCTGGCGCAATTTGAGCGCGGCCTAATCTACCGGGTAGCTTTTAGGAAATTTTCAGTGCAATTGACCGTGGTTGATTATTTTCAAGCCACGACATAAATCTTCGACACATTAGCGACTCCCGATTATCGTGAAAATCTCAAGGTTTCAAATACGGACACAAGGTACCCAAAACGACAAAATAATCAGTTCAGTGCCGGTCGACGAGGATATTGAAATCAGGTGGAATCACCCACACTCTAATTACATATCTCGGTCGAATCGACCTATTACGATCTCGTTCGATTTCGACGGTGTCGTAATGATCCTTGCAGATTTATACGGTCGAGCGATCGGTTCATGGTCAGATTCTCAAGCCTATTGCATTTAAATTCCTTAACGGCTTCCCCTGATAGACTAGTTATCTCGTGAGTGATCAGCTCGGAGAATTGAACTATAAGCGCGTAGATGAAAAGTCCGTCTCATTTAATTGAAAACAGAATCAGAAATTTGGGATGTCACAACTCTAGCCAAGATCAACAGCTAGAAGTTACAGCAAGCTCCGATCTTCAAGGACCATTTTGGGTGCCTTCTGGTCCTTGCTTGGTGTTGCCCTGAGGAAGTTTATCGACCGCCTTGCCGTTGTCTTCGCCAGGAACTCATCGGAAAGCGATTCCGATGAGTTTGGCCTCATGAACCTTGATTAGAGGTTTAATGATATTTAGGGAGGTTTAGTTTAAGTTAAGTGAGATTATGTGGTTAGATTAGTTTAGTTTAGTGTGGATTAGATTAAGGGGTGTGATTAGTTTAGTGTATGTTTAATTAATGTTAAATAGATGTTTATGTTAGTATAATAATGATTTGGCCTTAATTGATTATTTTTGAATAAATAAGTATTTCGAAATTATTTAATTATTTAATAATATAATATTTTATATAAAATAATAAAATATTATTATTTAATTAATTTTCGGAATAAATTTAGTTATTTATTAATTCCAAAAATTATTTTGGGACCTTAAATTATCATAATTTCGCACTGATCGCTGCTATGTATTCAGATTATGAATTTGATGAGTGGATATTGCAACTTGAGTGTTGATTGTGAAAAATAGGGATTTTATTCATAAAATTCCAGGTGTCGGGTTTTGATACCAAAATTGGATTTTAAGGATTATATTAAATGGTGGGGTTTGAAAAAGTGAGATATTAGTTTTCTGGTTTGAAATTTACGTGCCCCCACACACGTGAATAATTTCTTGAATATTTTTAATATGAAGAAAAGAGGCCAGGATCATTATTTTAAATTGAAGCATTGAGTGAAATGCAAAGTACCCGGGCCGAGTATGAATTTGCTAAGTGTTAATTAAGAGGAATTTGTCCTGAGCTATTGAGCCGGACTTACCCCTATATGGGATGCCCTATACAATGGATGTGGGTCGCAATAGATTCTACGCCCATATTGTGGCATTCGGGAATTTCAACAACCCAAAATATTACTTTTGAGGGAAATGATATTCGTCTTTGAATGGCCATAGGGACAATTACATCATTGGCTACGATATTTTATCTCTTGGACCGAACCCCCTATGAAAATGTTAATTGATTATGGGAATGTTAATTGATTTTTATAAATCAAAATCAAAATCAAATGCCCTAAAGTGGTGTAGGAATTATGGGCTTATTATTGATATTCTTTCTATGGGCTATTTAAATTGGACATGGGACAACTTGGCCCAAAATTTTCAGGCCCAAAGCAGGCCAAGAGGTCCAAACCGTCGGCCCATGGAGGAGAACCAGATGGAGGCCACGCCACCTCCTCCATTTGTCCTCTTGATGCGGCCAATTGTCTCCTTGTTGAAGCCACTTGTCCTCCTCTTGGAGCCAAGTGTCTCATGCATGCAAAACCTAATGATTACAAGCAAATAAGAGAATAAAAGGAAAGGGGAAGGGGGTGGAGCAACTGAGGGAAAGAGAGAGTGAGATTGAGAGAGAGAGAGGAGGAGAGTTCGAGCGAGAGAGAGAGAGGGGCGAGTGCGGGTCGTGAGGGGGAAGAGGAAGGCCGTCTCCTGCCTTGTCTTGCTGTGTCTCTTTCGAATTTGAGGCAAGTGAAGTCCTAAAACCTACTCTTTGCATTGATGTGTGTATGTGTAGTAGATGGTAAGTCTTGATTGTGGTAGATGGGATGAAATTTCGGAACTATGGAGAGAGATTCGTTGGTCATGCATGCTGTTTCTGGAAAGACCAGTTTGACCATCTTTGAGTTTGTGTGTTGCATGTGACTTTTTAGTCGGAATCTTGTTTCGATTTCTTCATAAAAGTTGTAGAGAACACCTTGAATAACAACATACTAAAATTTGAGAAAAACTAACAAGAAATGGTTAGTAAAATGATTTTTCTTTGGGGAGACTAGATCTGGAATTCGTCGTGATGACCTTCAGTGGTTTCGTGGTCTGTAAAGTAACCTTCTTGTTGAAATTTCACTTTTATTTCTTAATAAAAGTTGTAAAGGACATCCTGAGGTTTAACATATAAAAAATTTAGAGAAAAAAAACAAGAATAGGTAGGTGAAATTGTGGTCCTTTGGAGATGGTTAGATCTGGAAATTTCGGTACTAGGAACAGAGATTTTAACCCGACCATATTTAATTATCTACGACTAATTTGACTTTTATGTCTTCATGAAGTATCTACCTTATGGTCTTGTCTCTCACATATTCAAATTTCATAAATTTTGAGGTTCATTTGGGTATTTAATCGGAAATGTTTCTAAAACTGTGCAATCTGATGTGTTCGGACTTTGTAAGTTGCAATACGTGGACTATATCATTTTTATGAGGTTCTTTTGGAAACTTGTTCTGCATGAAATATATCTATTCATGTCTTCCCTACAACATATTCAAATTTCGTAAATTTTGAAGTTCATTTGCCTATTTAACCAAAAATGTTTCAAAAACTGTGCAAGTTGAGCTGTTAGAATAGTAGTGCTGTGATGCACGGTCTATACTGAATTATATGGGGATCTTTTGGTGTATTGTTCTCCATGAAATATCTGCCTTTATGTCTTGACTATCACATGTTCAAATTTCACAATTTTTTAAGATCATCTGGGTATTCAATTAAAATGTTTTCTAAAACTGTGCAAGCTGGATTGTGTGAATTTCAAAAGCTGTAATGCATGAACTATTCTGTTTTGTATGAAACTCTGGTGGTGTTGTGTTCTTCATGAGATAAATGCCTCTAGAGCTTGTCTATGATGTATTAAATTCTTAGAAATTACTAGGGCCAATCACTTAATTTTAAAAGTGTAGATTAAAAGAACGCATTCCGTTTCTAAAATAATAGCAATAATCCATGAGTTTGCCCATGAATATATATATATATATATATATATATATATATATATATATTAAGTGATTGAATCTTGCTGCACATGTGATGATATTTGGCATTACATATAAAATCAAAAGCTGAAATTGAACTTGTTGCCATTACATCATGTGCCATGTTGATATTGAGACACAAATGTGAATATAAATTATGATAATGATGATACCGTCGGATGTATGAGCCGACGATGCCCCGGGTGTCAGGATGCCCAAAGGTTTGAATGAGTCGATGCCCTTTGGATGCCCAGTTGTATTACGATACATGCCCGGATGTCCTCAGGAGTTTTGAGATGCCCGGTGGTATACGGTACATAATTCCAGGGGGAATGTCTGTGGTATGGCGGTACGTAATTCCGAAAGCCTCAGAGGTGTGTGCCAAGGGGATACCTTGTGATGCTAGTTGGGATACGAGATTCCTAGAATGTGGGAGTGTCGAATACTCGAAGGTGTGTGCCGGAGGTTCCTCGCGATGCCAGGTTAGGTGCGAGCGATAAATTGTAGGATGCAAACATTGGTCCCTGGAAAGAAAAACTGATGAGATCCTTGTGATAGATAAGAATTTTAAATGAATCATGTGCATGGGTGTATGCATATGACATGATGCATGATCTGCTTATGAAAATAAATTAATGTTATTTGATATTGAAAATGCGATCATGAATGCATGAATGGATCTCATGGTGATGTATGCTTGATAGCATAGATGATATGAATCATGGTGGTATATGCACATATGGCATGGTGATATATGCATGAATGCTTGATGATGAGTGCATGGTGGTATGTGCACATATGGCATGGTGATATATGCATGAATGCTTGATGATGAGTGCATGATGGTATATGCACATATGGTATGATGATATATGCATGGTTGTAAGGTAAGTTATGCTTGAATGCATGAATAATATGTGCTTTGTTATGATGCATTGATTGTTCTGTTTGATGCAATGAGTAGTTTGGCGGATCTTTACTGCTGAGTGGTTATACTAATCCCTTTTGGGGATTAACATTTCAAACTAGATAATAATCCTTTGCTGCCACTGCCACCAGTAGATGGATCAAGTGGTCGGATATGACCGCGAGGAGGAGGATAGCAAAGGAAGGAACTTTTGGATGCCGACACTGATTGATGGACTTTAAGTATACGACTGTTTGAGGAGATGTCGGTCATCTTTTGAAGTATAGCCAAGTATAGAAAACTATGGCATTTTGATGTATCAATGAATGATGTCCATCTAGTTTAAGTAAATAAAAGTGTTCGGCTCTTACCTATAAATGTTTAGTAGGTGTGCATCGTTTTCTGAATATAGGGAAGGGAAATGTTGGATATGCTTCAAATTGCGCAGGGGACCGATCTAAAAGATGTAAACCCCCAGGTTGTATGGACCCTGCTGTAATTGAAATGGTATCAGAGTGACATGTTATTAGATCAAGTGAAAGGTAAGCGCACTGGGGCGACTCTAACGGTTCGGGGGCCATTGAGGGGTGCCACACATACTCCTTTGGGAACGCCGTTGACGTATTGACGAAGCTGTGCTTTAAGGTGGGGAGACGATGCCTAGCTAAGCGCCAGTAGATAGCTGAACTGCGAGTAGGCTATGTTCATGTGTGGTAGTGAATAAAAATTGGAACATGTGCTATGGTTGTTGATTATGTGAAGGTGATTGCGCTCCAATTGTTTAAGTTCTTATTATTGCATATGTTTGAGTAGTATGAACTGTGCTAACCTGCATAAAAGAATTGAGGCAAAGGTGAGTCTTATGTTTGTGATGGTGTGGCTAGGCCATCCTTGGGTGCATTTTCTTTCTAATAGGGGTTTAGGGGGTGAACTTGCTGAGACAATGTCTCACCCCATTGTGGGCTTACATTTTCAGGTCCCTAGTGGACGGAGCGGCCAATTCATTATGGTTGGCCCTATAGAGTTACAGAGGTGAAGTTGAAGGACTGGAGATTGTGTTCGACTTGTAGGGTGTAGGACGGTCTCTTTTTATAAGCCGATCTTTTCTAAACTTTTGGTTGTAGACCTTTGTTGTAAACTCCGTTGGTTTATGTAAGTGATTGGTTCTGAAATTGCTTCTTGCTTTTTTATCCTGTATCTTATTGTCATGAATTTTATAATACGTTTCCGCATGCGCATATAAAATGAATGGGTCAGCGACACGTCCTAGGAACATCGCACTTTTAAATCGACCATGGTGGGATGTTAGCGCACTCAGGCTTTGGGGCGTGACACATCTTATCCAAGACTAAGGCCAAAGAGCTCTCAATAAAACACCTTCGAAGTTCCATTTTTTCCTCAAGGCTCTCTCTCTCTCTCTCTCTCTCTCTCTGAGGCACACAGATACACGCTTTAATACATTTTGAATACAATTGATTTTTTTTTTACCAACAAAAACCCATGCTCGAAAATAGATAATATATTATGCTTTCCTCTTTATTGAGTATGGGTTTTTTTGTCCAAGTGTATCTTGTCTTTACCACGAATTATTTTCCTTGGTTAACAATAATTGTACTTTTGCTGATATTCGCAGGTTCTTTAATTTTCTTTCTAACTCATAGAGGAAATAAGGTAACAATAATTGTACTACCACGAATTATTTTCCTTGGTTAACAATAATTTTCTTTAATTTTGCTGATAATCGCATGGTGGTATATTATATGCACATGAATCAGCTTACCTTGCCTGCAAAAGGGCTCTACTCTAGCAAGCCTCTCTTAGTGCCATTGCAAGGAGCTATTTTCGCAATTGAATCAATAGTAATCCCTATTGAATATTTTTCTTCATTTTCATAAAAATTTTACTTAATATTCAATATTAATAAAATGAATTAATGTCTTATTTCATTTTAAATATAAATAGTAACTTGATCATATTCATATCATTTGACCAATTCTAACTTCTTGATTTGAATGTTTGAAATATTGGTTAAAGAAGAAAGATTCAGAATAATTAGGAATAGAAAATTTTATTTAAGTATTCCATATCTTGACTTTTTATTGAACCTATAAAAAGATATAAGAGCCGGTGAATTATAAAGAATTAATTAAAAATAAAAAGGCTTTTTTATGGAATATACATATCAATATTCATGGATTATCCCCTTCGTTTTTCTTCTCTTAATTGAAGAAATAATTGGAAAATAAAATAGCAAGTACAAAAATGAGTAATATCCCCCAGTAGAGACTGGTACAATTCAATTCAACATTTTGTTCATTCAGATTTGATTGTGTCGTAGCTCTATAATTTTTATTAGGTTTATTGTTGGATGAATTGCATTGCTGATATTGACCCTAAAAAAGAAATGATAGGTACAGCTAGTCCATGAACAGTTTGTTCGAATAATTAAGTCCATTACAAATATGGAAAGGTCGAAGAGTTTGCCGCTCTAGCCTCCAACTTATGGAAACCTCATTACCATTCTTAGTATCGACGGTGGAGGGATGAGAGGGCTTGTCCCTGGAACAATTCTGGCTTTCTTAGAGTCTGAGCTTCAGGTTGTTATAAATAGTTTGCTATCATTATAATGCATGAAGAACAAGTTATCATGAAGTACGAGTTTTATCCATGCATGCCCCTTGCAACTTCTGATGGCTTACCAAGAAATTATTTTGTGGACTATTGCAAAAACTGGATGGTGAAGATGCAAGACTCGCAGATTATTTCGATGTTATTGCCGGAACAAGCACAGGAGGTCTTGTCACTGCCATGTTAACTAGCCCTGACGAAAGCAACCGTCCCTTATTCTCTGCAAAAGATATTAAGGATTTCTTCTTCAATAATTGCCCTAAGATCTTCCCTCAAGACAGGTTAGCAAGCTCACTCATTATTTCTCAAAGTCATATCGGTGCATTATTGTTTCTCAAATGGCTGTGTACTAACATAGTACCTCTTTTTTTCTTGAAAGTACAGTTGCCCGTTTGCTCCTGCTACGAACACGATCAAGGTGGTGACTGGTCCAAAATATGATGGAAAATACCTTCATAAGCTCATCAAAGAGAAACTTGGTAACGCAAGATTGAATCAAACATTGACCAATGTTGTGATCCCAACTTTCGACGTCAGGCAACTTCAGCCGACCATCTTTTCTAGCTATGAGGTTCGTCCTTTTCTTTGTCCTTGGAATTACTCCTGTATTTTGATATTGCCTGAATAACGATATACAGAAAATCGCTGAACACATTGCTTTTGTGGGGTAATTGATCATGACCAGGTGAAGAAAATGCCAAGCTTTAATGCCTTGCTCTCAAACGGATGCATCTCAACCTCTGCTGCACCAACTTATCTACCAGCTCATTATTTTGAAACCCAGGACTCCACAGGAAAAATGAGAGAGTTCAACCTCATAGATGGCAGCGTGGCTGCGAACAATCCGGTATGACATCTTTTTTATTTCTAACAGACTTGACCTAACAAAACAAAATTCTATAATTTCTAACTCTTCATCGTTCATCATACAGACATTGGTCGCAATGGGAGAAGTGACGAAGGAGATCATTGGAGGAAGCTCAGATTTCTTCCCTATAAAGCCAATGGACTATAGAAGGTTTCTTGTGATATCGCTTGGGACCGATTCAGCAAAAGTTGAGGGGAAGTATAATGCAAGCGAAGCGGCCAAATGGGGAGTGTTAAGCTGGTTAAGCAGCAATGGCGAAAGCCCATTGATTGATGTGTTCATGCAAGCAAGCGCAAATATGGTCGACTTCCACCTCTCTGTGGTCTTCCAAGCCTTACATATCGAGGCCAACTATCTCAGGATTCAGGTATATATTTTCAGTCCCAAAAGCCAAAATTTAGGACAAATTGGAACCATTAACTAATGGGACTGTAAATTCATGAACGATTCTTGGATTTGAATCCAAAATTGTCTTTTCTTAATCCTAATTCTAATTATATAAGAAAATCCAAATTGATACATAACTAATCAGTAATCCTTTCCAATTTCCATTATAACAGCAAATAGAAGTATATGTAAACCCCAAAACATAAATTGTTATACAAATATCTAATTGGATATCATATCTATATTCCAATTTTCTAATTTGTTGCCATCGTATATCATTTCAAAACATTAGCCTTGAAGTGATCATTGAATAATTTTCTATCTAGCTTAAGTCGGCATGCTAACTTTAGCCTGTAAATGGAATTTGCAGGATGATACGTTAAGCGGTGCAGTAGCTTCAGTGGATATCGCAACGAAGAAAAATTTGAACGACTTAATTAGAACTGGTGAAGCGTTGTTAAAGAAGCCAATTTCAAGGGTGAACTTAGAGACCAGTGGATATGAAGCTTGTAATCCAGAGACTAATGAAGAGGCTCTTAAAAGGTATCGAATTATAAGCTCCGATGTAGTTAAGAAGTTCAAGGGTTACGTGCATAGTTCAAGTTATTAAATGCAAATGCTTGTTTTCTCTCAGGTTTGCAAATGAGAGACAACTTCGTCTTGCGAGGTCACCTCATGGACATAATTCCACAAATTGGAAACGATCGTAGTCATTGAATGCTACAATTTGTACAAACAACATACTAGAAATTGTGAAGATTGAATTATTAGGCGACAAGTCATTCATTCTTTGATTATTTTATTCTTTCCATTATTCCTGTATAAATTACATGTGATATCTTGAATTTTAGGTTCTGATTTCGATCGAAATAGTTAGGCATTTCATTGATGCGCTTATAGTTCTTTTCCCTGAACTGATCACTCCTAGGATAACTAGTCTATCAGGTGAAGCCATTAAGGGATTCTAACGCATCAGACTTGAGAATTCGACCAGGAAATGACTACTCAACCGTGCAAATCTGCAAGAGATCATTACGTCACAATAAGATCGATTAAAAATCAGAGATAGGTCGACTCGACAAATGTATGTGATTAAGTGTGGGTGATTCCGCCTAATTGCATAATTCTTGTTGATCGACACTAGATCGATTCTTCTATCGTTTTAATATCCTGTGTCCGTATTTGAAATCTTAAGATTTCTATGACAACCGAGAGTCGCCAATGTGTCGAAGATGTACTTTGTGACTTGAAAATTGAGATAGCTAGTAAAAACACCTAGAGGGGGGGTGAATAGGTGCACAAACAATTTATCGAAATACGGAAGCGATTCTTAGCAAATGATAGAAAGGAAATTCTCTCTTGATTAACAAAATGAAATACGATCGAGGTAGAGAGAGTGAGGAAGAGAAAATTGAACACAGGATTTATAGTGGTTCGGCTTATTCCAAGCCTACGTCCACTCTTCATGACAGCCCACCGGCTGGATTTCACTATGATCAAAAGAGAAGTTACAGCACAGCTTTGCCTTGATTCCACAGTGTAGATGTTCTACCACACCTCCTCAAGGTTTCTCACAAATATAGACTCTCTTTTGTATACAAGTATACGCTCAAATGAATTGTCTAAACAAAAAGGAGCTTCAGACTTTGGAATTCTTCTATCGCGCACACCTCGAACAACTAAGAACGTCTTCCTTATATACTCCTTTATGCCATCATACCCGTTGGCACTTACCAAAGGAATTCCTCCAATCTACCCGTTGGACGGAATCAATTAGGAAGATTGTTCGAGCTATTAAAGGAACGTGTTGATAGCCCATCAATCCTGTTCGCCCATACAATCAGGATCTTGGTTTCCATAAGTAGAACCTTCCAATAATATTTAGACAATCATCGAATCTTCAATCATCGAATCAATCTTGATCAATCAAAGAATTTTGTTACGTCTTTTCCAGCCACGAGATCTTCTCCAGATGATAAGGTTAAATCCTTAACGAAACATCCAGTTCTGGATAACCTTTCTTCAACGGATTAGAGACTGTCAATGAGGATAGACTTTGAGTCTTGAGTCGGCTGTCCAGGAGTTCTTCGAGACTTTAAATAACAGAGTCGCAAACCTTCGAGACTAGGCGATAGAAACGTTTTGTCAACTTCAAAACACTTCAAGAAGATTTCTCCAACAATCTCCCCCTTTTTGATGGTGACAAAACTTTCCTGCAGATTTGGATAACTTTGACCTGCAAAACATTTCTCAAACACATATGCATATCTTATAGAGATAAATGGCTAAAAGAATAACACTAGAATCTGCAACCACAGAAAATAGGTTAGTCTAGTATATAATAAAGCCATCCATAAGATATCAATACACGTTAATAGAAGCAGTCAAGTCCAAGTCTAGTTCAGTTCTCATCCAGACACAAAACAAAGTCAAAGTCTGTCAAACAGAGTTTAAACAACAACACAATCCAAAACAACAGTTAAAAGTTTAATGATTGAAATTTTAATCAAATCTAGCATCTCTCCCCCTTTTTTTCATCATTAAAAAGGATGAGATGAAGTCAAGATTGCTTGGGAACGCGGACAAGCTGGAAATCTTCCATAGACTGAACGATGCCTTCCAGCCTTTTAAAGTCTTCCTTGATTTGTGCAATCTCCTCACTCTTGGCATTGGCCTGATTCTGAACAGAGAGGGCTTGCATCTTATCATTCAATGAACCGGAAGAAGCTTGACTTTCATTCTTCAAGCTTTGAACTTCGCATCCCAAGGCATAAATTTGACCTCGCATTTCCAAGAGAATATCCATGATTCTCGCGAAAATCTGCTCCATTATCAGTCTGAGTACTTGCTTCGGCTCGATCTGATGGAGTAAATGTAGACGATGGTAGATCAGCATAATCTCGCAGGTTTGGCGATGAAGCTTCATGACCTTCCTCTGGAAATTGAGATGCATAAACATCCTCTGGGTCTGCAGGTGAGCGGCTGACTCCTTCACTTGCATCAGGATATGAAGACTTCACTCATTTCTCCTGATCTCCCCCTATTTCCATGCCTACAGGTGGAGAAGAGATTTCCTCAGGTTCTCCTTCTTCTCTTCTTTCTTCTTCAGGTCTTTCTACCTCTGCTTCTTTTTCAGCTTCTCTTTCTTCTTCTTCCTTCTCCTCTGCTTCTTTCGTCATTTGTTCCGATTCTTTACGTGGGAACGGGACGACTTAAATTCTTCAAAGCCATTGCGAGAGATGGTGATGTCTTCGTCATCATCTTCATCCTCAACGAGGAGAGCTCTTCTTCTCTTGGATGGAGCAACCATGGGCTCCTTCCCTTTTCTCTTAGATGCAGAAGAGATTTGATGAGATTTGGCAGGAGTCTTCTCCTTGAATTTCTCCAATTCCTTGCTCAGTTCCTTCAGACGCATTTTGGTCATCATTTTCAGTCCTACCACCATATGATCGCATGGTCGAACACAAAAGATTTGTGGAGGCTGAATATTCAGATGTCTGAATAACTTCGTAATAAGGCTTGGGTAAGGGAGTTGACCTCTGTCCTTCATCATTGCTCTATACATGTGAAACATAACAGTGTGAGGGAGAGAAAACCTTTTTCCAAAGAGAATGGCATACATCAGCTTGACCTCTGAACTTGAAACATCAGTCTTGGAGGTTGATTTCGGTCGGAGGCAATTAATCACAATCTTGTGAAGCAAGATGTTGAATGCACTCATCCTTAAGTAGGTGATCTTCTCATCTGTTCTCCTGTCCTTCACCAGTTCAAGTGTGGCTCGAGCAATGGAAATTTTCATCGGTTGATATTTTCCTCTTTCAACTCCTAACACATCTGCCAGCATATTCATATCCACAACATAATCTTGGTCTTTAACGCTGAAGGAGAATCTATTCGCATCCAAAAAGCTAAGATTTGAATAGAAATATGCAGTTAATTCAGCATAAGCCTCGTATTGTCACAATGAGAACTTTTCAAGTTGAAGATGATTGAACTTTTCCCTCAAGTTCACATTCACAAGCATCCAGAAAATCAAAATCCACACTCCTAGGGTTTATTACCCCACGCTTCAGCAATTTCGAGTACGAGATCCTTTTGTTCCTTTGATCTGAACAAATCTCCCATTTTTCCTTGAATTTCAGCCGCAATACCCATTTTCGATTGAAATAGGCTGTACAAATTGTCATCATCATTCCCATCTACAGGATTCGGCCCCCAATCACGAGGATCACTTGGGATATTCGCAAGGGTTTCCTCAGCCACCCATTTACGAGCAATTCCCAAACTTTCTATTTTTCGCAGAAAAATATATTCGTTCCTATATCCTTTGTCTTTAAGAAAGTCATCAACATAGTTCAAAGGAGTACGAGTTCCTTTTATAGCACGATATAGCTTGTAAATAAAAGTGGGCTTTTGAACTCTTACGGGGTCTGCATCCTCGATGATTTCTTCCTGATGTTGATGGACAACGCCTTGAGGACTAGATGGTGGAGAATGACGCTGCTGAGAATGTTGTGGGCTCGCTTGCTGTTCTGGATTCACTTCTTCCTCATTAAGATCGAAGTGCGTAGGCCCCTCACTCATTCGCCGTGGTCCCCTGCTTGCGATTCTCGAAGACTTTCTTGAAGATGACATCTTTCTCAGTTTTTGGAAGATTCCTTGCTTGACTTTCCCAGGAAAGATGACAACTTTTTGAAGATTAAACAAAGAAGACAAACGGGAATGGAGGATCGATGCTTTCTAGGGTTTTCAAGAGTGAAGTGAAGGAATCGACGGTGCACGATCGGTTAAAAAGAGAAATAAACGAACCGTCACAAAGGAAATAAAAAAAATGCCTTTTCAAAATAACTGTCTTCTTCCGCAAAAATAGCTATTTCAAAAATAACTTCCTTTTTGAAAATGAAACGATGTAATATTTACGTCGATTAAATATAGCAACAATTAAAACACAGTCTGACGATCGTACCTTTTCAAGGTAAGTTTAGAGAGAGAAAGACTTACGGTCGACGGTCGTGCCAAGACTTGTCTTTGAGATAAAGTCTTGTAAGTCCGAGTCTGAAAGTCTTTAGACTTTGATATCCTCATACCTCAAAATGTTGAGTCCGGAACGGATAGATTCAAATTGATTTTTCTCCAAAGGCTTTGTGAATATATCCGCCGAGTTGATTCTTTGAGTCAACAAATTGAATTGAAATATCTCCATTTTGAACATGGTCTCTAATAAAGTGATGTCGAATCTCTATATGCTTTGCTCTTGAATGGAGAATTGGATTTTTGGTGAGGTTGATAGCGCTAGTGTTGTCGCAATTAATCTCCGTGCATGAGTCTTCAATTTCAAAGTCTCTTAGCTGTTGTTTTATCCATAGAATTTGCGAACAGCAGCTTCCAAGAGCTACATACTCTGCTTCTGTTGTTGAAAGAGACACAGTGCTTTGTTTCCTTGAAAACCAAGATATTGTCCTGTTTCCAAGCAACTGGCAAGTTCCCGAAGTGCTCTTTCTATCAACTCTGCAACCGGCCAGATCTGCGTCTGAATACCCCAGAAGATTAAAGTCTCCCTTCTTAGGATACCAAAGACCGATGCTTGATGATGAAGCAACGTATTTAATGATGCGTTTCGCAGCACTGAGATGAGATTCTCTAGGATCTGATTGAAACCTAGCACAGATGCAAACACTCAACAAAATGTCAGGTCTAGAAGCAGTAAGATAAAGAAGTGATCCAATAATGCTCCTGTACAGCTTTTGATCAACTTTCTTCCCTTCTTCATCTTTGTCTATCTTTAAAGAACTTGACATTGGTATGTCGGTCTTTTTGCACTTTTCCAGTCCAAACCTTTTGACAAGATCATTAACATATTTTTCTTGATAAATAAAAGTTCCTTCCTTCAATTGTTTTACTTGAAGACCAAGAAAGAATGTTAACTCTCCCATCATACTCATTTCAAACTCATCCCGCATAGACTTAGAAAATTTCTTGCACGAGACTTTCATTAGAGGATCCAAAAATAATATCATCCACATATATTTGAACAAGTAAGAAATTTTTGTTTTCCTTTTTGATAAATAAAGTCGTATCTACTTTACCTTTGACAAAACCATTTTGTATTAAGAACTTACTTAATCTGTCGTACCAAGCCCGAGGTGCTTGCTTTAAACCATACAAAGCCTTTTTCGGTCCGAAGACCGAGTCTCCGGCTTCTTTGGGTCTTCAAACCCTGGTGGTTGTTCCACATAAACTTCCTCATGGATAAATCCATTTAGGAAGGCGCTTTTGACGTCCATTTGGAATAACCTGAAATTCTTATAACAAGCAAACGCAAGTAATAGTCGAATAGCTTCTAACCTTGCTCTTTGGAGCGTAAGTCTCATCATAGTCTATTCCTTCTTCTTGCGTATATCCCTTGGCCACGAGTCTTGCTTTGTTTCGTACGACTTTTCCTTTCTCATTCATCTTGTTTCGAACACCCATTTAGCTCCAATAACAGTTTTATCTTTTGGTTTGGATGTCAATTCCCGAGACATCATTAATGTTGAACTGCGAGCTCTTCTTGCATAGCTTCAATCCAGCTTTCATCGATAAAGCTTCTTCTATGCTCTTTGGTTCAATTTCGAAACGAGAGCCACAAAGACTAGACTCTTCTCGCCTTTTGGATCGGTGCGAATTCCTTCATTAATTTCGCCGATTATAAGATCTTTCGGATGATGTTGGACTTATGCTTCCAAGTTACTTGTTGATGTATCTCGGTTGATGATCTCTCTCTTTATTTAGATCTTCATGAACAACCCGATGCTGGTTTTTCAGTCGAGATGCTTCTTGAGTTGTAGACTTTGGAGAGTTCGAGTAGGTTCGAGACTCTTCTTGATGAGTCGACTTGATTCATCTTGCGTTGAGTCTTGAAATTTGACATTCATTGACTCCTCCACGGATCGGCTCTTCTTGTTATAGACTCGTAGGCTTTGCTTGATGTAGAATATCCAAGGAAGATACCTTCATCTGATCTTTCTTCAAACTTACCAACTCGATCTTTTGCATTTTTCAATATAAAATATTTGCAACCGAATACATGAAAGTATGAAACAATAGGCTCCTTATCTTTGAATAACTCATAAGGGGTTTTACGTAGAATAGGTCTTAAGAAGACTCTATTGATGATATAGCATGCTGTTGAAACGACTTCAGCCCAAAATCGTGAAGAAATCTTACTTTTAATTAAAAGAGTTCTAGCCATTTCTTGAAGAGATCTATTCTTTCTTTCCACAACTCCATTTTGTTGAGGAGTATATGGAGAGGAGAACACATGCTTAAAGCCAGATTCATCACAGAATTTTGTAAAATCTTGATTTTCAAATTCACCTCCGTGATCTGTTCTTATACTAGAGATAACACATCCTTTTTCATTTTGAACCTTTTTAGCAAATTTTTCAAAATACGAAAAGGTTTCGGACTTACTTGCAAGGAAATATACCCAAGTAAAACGGGAGTAATCATCAACAATTACTAGGCAATATTTCTTACCCCCAATACTCGTGTTCGGTTGGTCCGAAGAGATCCATATGCAGCAACTGTAGTACATGATTAGTAGAGACATGATTTATTGGCTTAAATGAATTTCTTACCTGCTTTCCTAGAATACATGGAGTGCATGGATCAGTCTTTTGGTATGGCAATTTAGGTAGACCTCGAACTAGCTGCTTTGATGAGATTTTGGCTAATTGCTTCATGTTGACATGACCAAGCTTTTTGTGCCATAAGCTTGCTTCGTCTTGAATTGAGATAAGACATTGCGATTCATTTGGTTTCACATCCGGAAGATAGATATTTCCATGTCTTCGACCCATGAAAGAGGCGAGTAGAGTCTTTACCGATTCCGAACATGTTCCTTCTTGAAAGAAGATCTTGAAACCAGTATCACACAATTGACTAATGCTGAGAAGATTGTAATTGAGTCCTTCCACTAAGGAAACATTACTTATTGTGAGAGTTCCAATTTTCACGGTTCCAAATCCCACAATACTTCCTTTGCTGTTTCCTCCAAATGAAACTTTTCCACCATTTACTTGAGCAAGCTTTATAAAACAATTTGAGTCTCCTATCATGTGTCTTGAGCATCCGCTGTCAAGATACCACTTTTTGTTTCTTGACGGAGACCCGCATTTAAAATAAAGTCTCAAGCTTTCTTTGGTACCCAAATTTTCTTAGGTCCTTTGGTGTTAGTAAGATAAACAGTATTAGCCCATACTTTCTTAACAGGTTTCCATACCATAGGACACTCTTTTTCAAAGTGATTCGGACTGTTGCACTTTGAACATCTGAGAGCATTTCTTCCTACAAGTTTTACAAAAACTTTCTTGAAATGATTTTTGTAAGCCTCTTTCGAGGGTCTTTTCTTAATTCTTTCTTTTACTTTAGGAAAATCAATCAAGGGAATTGTTCCTGCTGACATATCTAGACCAGACTTATTGAAGTAAAGTCTTTGAGCTGAAAGAATTTTTTCAAGTTTCTCAGACCCTATTGAAAATTTCTTTGAAATATTTGATAAGTCTGTTTTTAAAAGAGTATTTTCTTTTAAAAGATTATCTTCATTTTCTTTAAGAGTGGAAACAATCAAGTCTAGACTTTTAACTCTTTCTACTAAAACATTTTCCTTTTGTTTTAGAGCTGAGTTTTCCTTTTTCAGTTCGGAAATTCTTTTGAGAGAAGTCTTAAGACTAAAACACAGTTCATCAATGTATTTAGAAACTTTGACAGGAATTTTAAAATTACTTGCCTCAAATTCACTGTCTGAGTCTGATCCAGAGTCTGAGTCCGATTGTGCCATCAGACATAGATTGGCATATTCATTATCACTTTCTTCACACTCTGTATCACTCCAGGTTTCGGCTTTGAGAGCTTTTCGAAATTTTTCAGCTTTTCCTCTCTTCTTCTTCAGAAGAGGACAGTTGGGTCTGATGTGTCCATTTTTCTTACATTCAAAGCAGACTACATCTTTATTTGGTTCCTCATCATCAACAGACTTGTTCTGCTGTCTTTGAAAGCTTTGTTTCTTTGAGTTGAACCTTCTTCCTTTTCTATTCAGTTTTCTAAATCTTCTTATCATGAGAGCAAGCTCCTCATCGTCCATATCATCTTCAGAATCTGTATCATCAGAATCATCATTTGATTTTAATGCAATGGATTTCTTACCTTTTGGATCTTCATCTTCATTGATCCGTTCCACTTCATAAGACTCGAAGAGTTCCAATCAGCTCGTCGACAGATAGTGGCATAATTCTTTGCGTCTCTCTTATCGAAGTCTTTATGTGATTCCAATCCTTGGAGAGTCCACGCAGTAGCTTGTTTACCTTCATGTGATCAGAAATTGGTTGACCTTGATTTTCAAGACCATTCACAATATCTGTAAATCGACTAAACATGTCAGTTATAGATTCTCCTAGTTTCATTCTGAAGGCTTCATATTGACCGAGAAGAATATTGATTCTTGTTTCCTTCACTCGGTCTGTTCCTTCATAGGTGATATGCAATCTGTCCCAAACTTCTTTTGCTGTAACACAAGAAGATATTCTATTATATTTAGATGGTGACAAAGCACAATATAAGGAGCAAATTGCTTTTGCATCAAGTGCTTGTCTCTTGACTATCTCTTCCTGAGTCATTTCGCTGGTCTCATCAGTTTCTTTCCCTCTTTCAGAGACTGATGCAGTGGTAGGAGTAATTCCTTTTTCTACAACGTCCCATTCCAGAGGATCCTTTGATCGTAGGAAAGCTTTCATCTTGTTTTTCCAGATGTTGTAATCCTTTCCATCAAAGTAGGGTGGTCTGGTATTGCTTTGCCCTTCCATCAGCCCTGGTGCTAGCATACTAGCCATGGATCTTTAACTCAAGTAAAACACTTCAAACAAAGTGAGTACACGAGCTCTGATACCAATTGAGATAGCTAGTATAAACACCTAGAGGGGGGGTGAATAGGTGCACAAACAATTTATCGAAATACGGAAGCGATTCTTAGCAAATGATAGAAATGAAATTCTCTCTTGATTAACAAAATGAAATACGATCGAGGTAGAGAGAGTGAGGAAGAGAAAATTGAACACAGGATTTATAGTGGTTCGGCTTATTCCAAGCCTACGTCCACTCTTCCGCACTGACAGCCCACCGGCTGGATTTCACTATGATCAAAAGAGAAGTTTCAGCACAGCTTTGCCTTGATTCCACAGTGTAGATGTTCTACCACACCTCCTCAAGGTTTCTCACAAATATAGACTCTCTTTTGTATACAAGTATTCGCTCAAATGAATTGTCTAAACAAAAAGGAGCTTCAGACTTTGGAATTCTTCTATCGCGCACACCTCGAACAACTAAGAACATCTTCCTTATATACTCCTTTATGCCATCATACCCGTTGGCACTTACCAAAGGAATTCCTCCAATCTACCCGTTGGACGGAATCAATTAGGAAGATTGTTCGAGCTATTAAAGGAACGTGTTAATAGCCCATCAATCCTGTTCGCCCATACAATCAAGATCTTGGTTTCCATAAGTAGAACCTTCCAATAATATTTAGACAATCATCGAATCTTCAATCATCGAATCAATCTTGATCAATCAAAGAATTCTGTTACGTCTTTTCCAGCCACGAGATCTTCTCCAGATGATAAGGTTAAATCCTTAACGAAACATTGGATAACCTTTCTTCAACGGATTAGAGACTGTCAATGAGGATAGACTTTGAGTCTTGAGTCTGGCTGTCCGGAGGTCTTCAGACTTTAAATAACAGAGTCTGCAAACCTTCAGACTAGACTGATAGAAACGTTTTGTCAACTTCAAAACACTTCAAGAAGATTTCTCCAACAAAAATAATCAACCACAGGTCAAATGCACGAAAATTCCTAAAAGCTACCCGGTAGATTAGGACGCGTTAAATTCATGCCGAATTGAAATTAACCGTGAAATCAAACCTGAATTCAGAAATTGAAAGTTCTATTATGTAGGTCATTTTAGGAGTGTCGACTCAGTCTCAAAATATTTTTTCAACAACCCAAGACTTTTTGGGAAAAAATCGAGGTAGGGCTATTTTCGATCATAATTTGCAGAGGACCGTTTTTTATTGTTAAATTGGGATGCCAGTGGGTTATATTGGTGAGAAAAAAATACTAATTTGACTGAGGACTCGACGGTTGAATTTTTAGAGGCTTAATTGAATTGATTCAAGAAGGATTGAAGTCCAAATTGTGCAATTTCCCTTCCAAATTCGTATGCCCCATGGACCCAACATTTTGGACTACCTAAAAGCTTCTAGAAGGGGCATATTTGTCTAGAAATTGAGGGGTGGAAGACAGCACATGGTGGGCCATGTTTGAGAGGCCAAAGAGAGAGAGAGAGAGAGAGAGAGAGAGAGAGAGAGAGAACCGGCCCCCCTCCTTCCCTTTCCTCTCTCACGTCGCTACTTCTCTCTCCTCCGTCCCTGCTTTGCGAAGACCAGAAAAACACAGAGAAGAAGCCAGAGCAGCCCCTCACGCCGTCGCACGCCTCCGCCCGTCACCGTTCGCCGCCTCACCGCTGCTACCCGTGCGCACCTCCGCCTCCCTCTCTTCTCCCATTGCATCGTCGAAGCCCTCTCTCCTTCACCTCCAGCTGCTGCTTGATGTTCCAACAAATCTAAGAAGACGCCGGAGCAGTCAACAGCCTAGTTGGACCGCTGTCAGCACTCTTTGTGTGCCATTCGCTACCTCGCGTACTACTGCTGTTGCGCAACCCCACCTCCCTCACACCATCATCCCTACTTGTCCTCGCCTCCAGCAGCTTCCCAAGCCAGCTTTGGCCACCGTGAGCCACCATGGACCGCCGCTCCAACACCGTTCAGCCTCGCCGGAGCTCCACCTAGCCCTTGCTGCCCTTGCTCACCTCAACTAGCCACCGTTTACCCCTCCTTTGGCCTCAACCAGTAGCAAACAAAAATGGGTAGCAGTGGAGGTTTGGCCCATTTTGGCTAGCTTCCCAACCCCAAAAGCTTGGCCTGCCTTGAGGAAAGTCGGTCCCTGTTGCCTCCCCGTCATTTTGAACAAAGCGGTTCGTTAATCGGGTGAATTTAGTCTCATAAACCTTTATTAGAGGGTTAATGATGCTTTATAGATGTTTAGTTTAAGTTAAATGAGATTAGGTTGTTATTTAGTTTGGTTAAGTGTGTATTAGATTAAGGGGTGTGATTAGTTTAGTTTATGTTTAATTAAGGTTACATAGATGTTTATGTTAGTATAATAATGATTTAGCTTTAATTGATTATTTTTGAATAAATAAGTATTTCGAAATTATTTAATTATTTAATAATATATTATATTATATAAAATTATTAAAATATTATTATTTAATTAATTTTCGGAATCTTAAATTATTAGAATTTCGCGTTGATCGCTGCTATGTATTCAAATGATGAATTTGATGGGTGGATATTGCAAATTGAATGTTGATTGTGAAAAATATGGACCTTATTCGGAAAAATCCCAAGTGTTGGGTTTGATACCAAAATTGGATTTTAAGGTTTATATTAAATGGTGGGGTTTGAAAAAGTAAGATATTGGTTTTCCGATTCGAAATTGACGTGCCCCCACACACGTGAATAATTTCTGGAATATTTTTAACATGAAGAAAAGAGACTGGGATCACTATTTTAGATAGAGGCATTGAGTGAAATGCAAAGTGTTCTAAGCTAAGTATGAATTTATTGTGTGTTAATTAAGAGGAAATTGTCCTGAACTGTTGAGCCGAACTTGCCCCTATATGGGATGCCTTATACGGGACGCGCTATACAACGGATGCAAGTCGCAGTAGATTCTGGGCCCATGCTCCTTCGGGAACGCCGTTGACATAGTGACACAGCTGTGCTCCAAAGTGGGGAGATGATGCCTGGCTAAACGCCAGTAGATAGCTGAACTGCGAGTAGGCTATGCACATCTGTAGCAGTTAATAGCAATTGGAACGCATGTTGAGTGTTGTTAATGAGCAGGATTATGGGACGAAATTATGTGGCATGGTATGAGACGTGTCATAACAATCTGGTCTTATAATCAGGACTCATGTGGTTGTTATTTATGTGAAAGTGTTTGCGTTCTAGTTGTTTAAGTTCTTATTACTGCATATGCTTGAGTAATATGAACTGTGCTAACCTGCATGAAGGATTGAGGCGAAGGTGAGTCTCATTGTTTGTGATGGTGTGGCTAGGCCATCCCGGGGTGTATTTCCTTTCTAACAGGGGTTTAGGGGGTTAACTTGCTGAGACAATGTCTGACCCCGTTGTGGGCTTACATTTTCAGTTTCAGGCCCCTAGTGGATGGAGCGACCAGTTCATTATGGTTGGCCCTACGAAGTTACAGAGGTGAAGTGGAAGGATGGGAGATCGTGTTCGACTTAAAGGTCATAGGACGGTCCCTTTTTATAAGCCGGCCTTTTGTAGACTTTTGGTTGTAGACCTCTATTGTAAACTCCGTTGGTTTATGTAAGTGATTGGTTGTGAAATTGCTTCCTGCTTTTCTATCACGTATTTTATTGTCAGGGGTTTTATAATACGTTTCCACATGTGCATATAAAATGAATGGGTCGGCGACACGTTTTGGGAACATCGCACTTTTAAATCGACCATGGTGGGATGTTTGCGCGCTCGGGGTTCGGGGCGTGACATTACAAATGCCAAATTGCTGCATTTGATGTAACCTTTTAATCTAATTCTTCCTGATCATTGTTTTGCATGTATTATCTTGCTAGTATGAGCTTGCAAAATACAATCAAGTTATGAATTACAATTTCATTTACTTATCCTGTGGTCGGCTATGTTGCAGAAAAGAAGGGTCAAGCAATGATTTAAATAGATCAAAGAAATCAAACACTGTGGGTTAATCAATGTGATTTACTCCATGAAGTGGGTAACATAGGATTTCAATATATATCAAGCGATACACTAGAGATTACAATCACACTTGAGTTAATAAAAACACTCTCACTATTTCTCAATCTCCAATTACACCTAATAACTCACACGGTAATATTAAAGCGCTCAAAATAAAAAGAAAGCAAATAGTTAGAGATTTGGATTATTTGTGACTAAAAATAACATTTGTCAGTTTGAAAAACAAAACAAAACAAAACAAAACAAAACACGGTAATATTTTTGGCATACGTACAATAGGTTGATGATTTTTTTTCATAATTTTTCCTATGATCATCCTTCAATCTCTATTGTTTAAAGAGGAAAAATTCATCACATTAAAAAATCCAACCCAACAGGGGAAAAGAAATAGAAAAATAACCAAATAGTGGGATTCAAATGGCTGATGTATTAGAGCTCATATATAACGAATTATCTTTGCCAATTTGATATCTCTTGCCATAATTACAAGCCACGTCCCAACACCGAAAGCCCATTAAATTTTTACGGGCTAATCTTGTGAATTTACGTGCTAGAATAAAGTCTTGCGATCTTACAATTTTCACCGGTAACTTTACTCTGAACAAAATAAAAAAGGGAAAATGACACTCACGATCTATGAACTTTGGTCCAATATGCAATGTGACCCCTAAACTTTTAATTTATTTAATGTGGTCCCTAAACTTTTGATATATGTTCAAACTAGTCATTGGACTATATTAAAATATTCAATATTGTTTGTCCATTAATTTAAGTTCATAGATAATGTTGAACATTTTAATATAGTTTAGGTATATTGGATTAAAACTCAAGAATTACATTGAACATATTAAAAATTTAGGAACTAGATTGTACTTTTGCCTAAAGTTTAGGAATCATTTGTGTCATTCTAACAAAAGAAAAAGATTGTCTACTGTACTTTGACAAATGGAGGCAGAACTTACAATGACAGAAAGCCTTGTGAGAAAATTCTATGTTGTTGAAGAGACTTGTCAGGTGGAAGAAATTCATGGAGACAGGAAGAAAAGTTTATCATTCAAAGCATTGTCTTTAGCTGTGGAAGATCGTTCTGGAGGGTCGGCTTTTCCAAAGTGCGGGGGAAGATCTTCCAAACCCTAAAACCAATGGGTCATTCTCTTAGTTTTCCCAGAGATCGACTTGCCTTTTCTCGAGATCTAGATGGAGAAAAGTCCACCGTCCCAATGAAATGATAGAACAAAATTAGATGAATATTATACATGTCGAATCGAAGAAGTCATCGAAGTAATTAAATGGGACACTAATCTAGCCAAATCATTTAAATTGTTATTACTTCTCCAATCAGTGAAATCATTTAACCAATGGGTTATATATTATTTGTAAAGCATTACCTATACATATTACAGGTACAGTCAGTGACATTAGATATTGTTATATTTTCTTGTTTGATTGTTTAACAAGTAGCAAAAGGCACTTTTTAATACACACACATATATATTCCACAATCAAGACTACCACTCTAAATAAGATTAATTCTACGAGTTTCGGAGTTAAGAAATGAAAAATTTGAAGAGGAATTAGTATTTCTAAGTTTTTCCTCTTTTCCTTTGGCAAAGTCCTTTCAAGTCATAACAAGAGAGGATCAGAAAGGGTATTCATTAATGTTTCAAGTCAGACATCGGGCTCCGTCTCGCATCGTACTGTGTCCATAAGTATAGTGAGATAATTCATGTACCTAATGTTCATTGATCCGCCTAATCTTAGGTCCATATAACAAAAGATACAAAAGAAAACTAGCTATTAGCTATTGCACACTGCAAATTAGTTTTATCTATCTTAAAAAAAGTCTATTATGTTTTCATGGTTATACGAACTGTCAATATTAATTACAGGTAGTCGTCCTTAAGCACTTGTAAGAAGCGTTTTGCAGATTTTCTAGAAAGAAGAATACTGATATATCGCTTTGAATATTTCCATCTTTATAACTTTGACATATTTTTGCCGATAAGCTGCAAGTCCTATAATTAAGGGTCACTACTACAATATGCGAAAGTAGATATTTATCCTGAAATGGAGAAAAAAAAATTCGATGCCCCTTCTCTTGATTTTCCTCTCATCTTTAAGTTTACGGAAAATTGAGAACTTGGCTCGCAATTTGATTGGGTCTGACCATTTCTCATCTCTTGAAATTTCCATGACAAACCATTTCAAAGCCGCCTTCATCAAACAATCTCCGGTGGTTTTCCAATTCAGACGGGCGAATTGCACTCATTAATGGCCCCGGGCCTTCGTTGAAACAACTGCAGATTCGTCTCCTTTTGCGAAACTTTGATTAAATCAAAACCATAGTACGAGTCGTCTTACCATGTAGTCCGTTTGAGCAATGCACCAATCATTGTTCATGTACCGTCCATTTAATCTTGTGAAGAAGACAAAGCTAAACCCGAGAACAAGTTTTTTTTTTTTTTTTTGTCCAAGAACAAGTTGTTTAGATAGCGCAAAAAAATAAAAATAAAATAAAATCTTGAATGAACCCTTGGTATATCACACATAGCCGGTCGCTCGCTAGTCACTATCATGGCCAAGTACGAGTTCACTCCAATATGCGGCTCTCAAGCTGTGTTCAAACCTACGGGTCTCCTAAAAGTCTCACCAGAAATTCTTCGCATATGCATCGGTGACTGAAGGCTGATCACAATGTTGACGAAGCCCTTTTGAATTTGGACTTTTCAATATGGTCTCCGCAGATGAAGAGTCTAGGGTCCAACTTAACCAGTTCCCAGCAACTTCCATCGATTCCGGTCAAATTTGAATCGTAGCATTTCGTAAAACCCAGTGAAAATGAGAGGGAATGAGAGCCTATAAATACGCATGGCTCATGCATTGGAAAGCCATCACGCAAACTAGCTCTTTCTCCCAACTTGATACACTAGCTCAAAACATTTCCTCTTTCTCCCTCTCTCTGACAGCTCTCAAAGGCACCAAGAGTACATACTTGCTAGTACTTCGTTTCATTTCGTTTGACTCCATTTTCAAATGGAAAGAACAACGAGTTTCCCTCTTCAGCCTCCAACTTATGGAAATTCGATCACCATTTTGAGCATTGATGGTGGTGGGATAAGAGGCCTTATCCCTGGAACCATTCTTCATTTCCTAGAGTCAGAACTTCAGGTGAGCACACTATATACGACTTCTGTTGTATCTATTATCAATATACTTCGCCGATCCTATTAGCATATTAGTAGGCTTCCACAATCTTTACAAATTTCTGCAAAGTAATTTTGTCAACATGAATAATATATATGAATATATGTGTGTGTGTGTGTGTGTGTGTGTGTGTGTCTCAATTTTAGTGAGCAAAACTATATTCATTAGATTTATATGCACTTAGACGATGTGCATGTAGTTCTCGTAATGCATGCATGCATGCATGTAAAAGGTTTTATGCATGCTTGTCCTAAGCAAACTTTCAAAGGACAGGACTATTTTCAATATATATAAAGTACATGCAACCAATAATTATGTAACCCATATCTGATACATCGATCTTGAGCTAAAAATGTTTGACGAATTTTGTAGAAACTAGATGGTGAAGATGCAAGACTTGCAGATTACTTCGACGTTATTTCTGGAACAAGCACTGGCGGCCTTGTCACTGCCATGCTAACCACTCCCAATGAGAACAACCGCCCTGTATTCGCCGCAAAAGACATCAAAGACTTCTACCTCAATCACTGCCCTAAAATCTTCCCCCAAGACAGGTAAAGGAAAAACATGAAGGAGTTGCTAATCTCTCTTCATGGTTTAATTATCTCTTAACTGATAGAAATTAATAAATGTCCCTAAAACTATGCAGTTGCCCTTTCAAACCGGTTACGAAGATGATCAGAGCCATGGCGGGACCCAAATACGATGGAAAATACCTTCACAGTGTCGTGAGGGACAAACTTGGAGACAAAAGATTGCACCAAACATTGACAAACGTCGTGATACCGACGTTCGATATCAAGAGCCTTCAGCCAACTATTTTCTCTAGCTACCAGGTCATTCATCTCTTCATATTCTTCTTGAAATTTCTCTATGGTTTTGAGGATATGTAGACAATGAACTCTTACAAGGATAACCAACATTATTCTCATCAAATTGTCGCCAGCTGAAGAAAGATCCGAGCATGGATGCCTTGCTCTCGGACATATGCATTTCGACCTCAGCTGCGCCAACTTATCTCCCGGCCCATAAGTTTGAAACGAAGGACCCCACAGACCAAGTGAGGGAATTCAACCTCATCGATGGTGGCGTAGCCGCAAATAATCCGGTAAAATAATCAAATTGGCCTCCTTGTATATGAAATCTCAAACATGAAATTCCTCCTATGAATAATTCTTAAAAGAAATCAATTTCAATAAATACAGTCAATAATTGCTCGACACATAACTTGATCGATTCAGTTTATCCTTTATCATCTTTGCACAAAAGTACTTAAATGTCGAGAGTTCGTTCTCAATTAACGTGTGACATAAACTAATTATCTATCATATTCCCATTGTGTAGACATTGGTTGCGATGGGAGAGGTGACCAAGGCAATCATAGGAGGGAATTCAGACTTCTTCCCTATAAAGCCAATGGATTACCGGAGGTTCTTGGTGATTTCACTCGGGACCGGTACCAGGAAGGCTGAGGGGAAATATACGGCACATGAAGCAGCCAAGTGGGGAGTGCTGGGTTGGTTGACCAGCGGTGGCTCCCCACTGATCGACGTCTTCAGTCAAGCCAGCGCGGACATGGTCGACTTCCACATCTCCGCCGTGTTTCAAGCCCTACACCTCCACGACAATTATCTCAGGATCCAGGTATATCTAGTATCCACAGATATTCTCTTCAAAGATTCCCCGACGAAGAGTATTCCCACAAAATATTGTAACACATAGGTCTGTTTTATGCTGATCATTGCATCTTCATGGCTTGATTTTTCAGGATGATACATTAACGGGTGATTTATCATCTGTGGATGTGGCCACGAAAAAGAATCTGAACGACCTAGTGAAAACCGGTGAGGCATTGTTGAAGAAGCCGGTCTCTAGGGTTAACCTGGAGACCGGAGTGTGTGAGCCCACACCCAACCAAGAGACCAACGAAGAGGCTTTGAGAAGGTATATCCATTAGAAATCACGAACAGTCAATTTCAGGATAAGAAAGACATGACGATTTTACTAGTTTTTGCATTTTTGGGCTGGTTTGACTAATGTAGCTTCCCCTTTGATATATACTGTAGGTTTGCTAAATTACTCTCCCAAGAGAGACAGCTTCGCCTTGCAAGGTCGCCTCATGGACATGCCAATACACAGAAGTGATTATAATCGAGGGCCAGCTATCTTCTTGCATAGTTTTGCTGGTTTTGTAATTTCGAGATGGGGACAAACTAGTGATCTTTTTAATTTTTTCTCCTCATGATTCTTTTATTATTGAATAATTCCTTTGGTCCTCCTGCTAAGATTGACTTTTCTACTTTTAAATAATCCCCTGGGAGGCTAGGCCTAAGATTTTCTGCAATTTCTTTCCCTACTGTTCATCATCACTGGACACGAATGATTGTAAGCTAATTTCTATGGAATGAATTCTCATTACATTCACAGCTTCGTATTATAATTGTTTTGTTGTGGTCAGAGTCATAGACACGTGCATTAAGTCCCGTATTCTATATTGTTGTATAAACAAGATGACTATATTTCACTTCACCGCGAATATGCCCCGTAGGTAGTGATTGAACTAAAAGAAACCATTCCATAGGTTGACCATAACTTAATTGAAGTGGAAAGATTTTTTTACTCGTTTTCTGGCCATTATTGTTCTTCTAAACATGAGTCCAAAAGTATGAGCTAACAATTGAAAAATGCTAATCTATTCTAAAACCAATGAATCTAGTTAACTTTTTCTTTTTTCATGTTAGGATATTAGGATAAATAATATGATATTTACCCATTGGCTGGGGAGCTGAAAAAAGGACTAGAAGCAAGCCATCTAAAGCATATACAGCTACGTAAGCATTGTATCATTGTTTACTTTTAGTTAACATCTGGCAGAGCCTTTATGCATTGGACAAAATGGAACTTGGTTTTTGATTTGCTTAGTGCATCAAGGTTTTCTAGCTCCTCAAGCATTTATTTTTCACTTTGATAATTGAATATTAAATTCTTGCTTAGGCACTTCCATAATCACCTATTACTTATTAGTGGTTTAGGCTTGAAATTGACTCAGATTGATTGCAATTTTAAAATAAAGAGAAAAGATATAAAAAATGTGTTAGATTTATCTAGTGTAATCAAACTCCCAGATCCCGAAAATCTCTAGTTCTCAAAGTAAGATGTTCTCCCACATTTTAGTTTTTACTTGGGTTTCGATAGACCCCTAATAGATTAATGGCAACTCCAAATTGAACTGATTATCGCATTATAAATAATTTAATTGAAACCCCAAAGTTAGGATTGGTATGAGTTTAGAAGAGTTCGCACTAAGCATTTACTTAATTATTCATTAGTTTTCTCTTGATGGTTCACCTCTAGAAAGGTTTCTACAAAGCAAGAGATACATTCCCCATTGCAATAGGACCAAAATTTTTGTAAATTTAATATAAGAAAGTTCGCACTTTAGAAGAGTCCGCACTAAGCATTTACTTAATTATTCATTAGTTTTCTCTTGACGGTTCACCTCTAGAAAGGTTTCTACAAAGCAAGAGATACTTTCCCATTGCAAGAGAACAAAAATTTTTGTAAATTTAATACAAGAAACTTCGCACTTTCATTGCACTCAGTTATCAAAAGCATAGCCTTTTAGCTTTCAACGTCCAGCCATCTTTGAATTGCTTTACAGGTTCGCTCAGAGAGCTTTGCCTATCAAGCCTCCACATGGGATCACCATGTGCAAGTATGCACGTTCAAGCCCCTGATGAACTCAGAAGACCAGCGGATATGGCAAATGTATGATAATGAATAATTTACACAATACCCTTAAATTGACCCTCTCATTTCATGAAGATCAATCCTGAACTTTTTTTGAAGTGATAGAATCTGACTTGCCACTTCAATCTCCCGTGGCTGCATTTTCTGTATCTGATTTCTCGCTGCCTAACATTATATGCAGGGAAAAGAAAATAGAGATATAGAGTTGTCAAACGTGGGATTCAACTTGAGTGTTTAATAAACGAAGAAAAACTTGCAGCACAGTGATGAGCTGAGCTTTCGCGGTCAAAAAGGGAAGAGAATGAACTGCGTTTTGAGCTAGTGCTTCATGGTAGCGCACATGGGAATGATAAGAAAGTGATCAAAGCGATGATATGTATATCGCACACTGTCTTTATTTTCCCAGTCACTGCTTTTTTGCTTGTGGTAGATAAGTAGTATTGATGGGAAGGTAAATTTTGTGCGCGACCTAAACAAGTATTTTCGGTGACGTGTGAAAAGAATGAGATAAATCTCACATGATATATCAAAAATTTACTTTTGAAAATTTCAGGAGCAGAAGAAACACAAGATATTGGAAAATATCAGGGCATTAATTTATTCGAAAAATCTAAAGGAGAGTTGGTGAGGCTACTAATCAAAGAATTTTTTTTTTTCTAAAAAGAGAAAATTGTCCTTTGAAAACTTTTTATGCCCAAAAAAGGTAACTTTCATAGACACAATAAAAGCCTTAACTAGGATTTCATCCCCTTAAAGAAAGGACAGAAAAATCTCAACAATTCATGACACGACTAAGGTAAGGCCAAGATTAAGAATGGCGATTAGACACATGATAGAAGCTAAAGTTAATGTAACTCAGTAGTACTATTCCCAAATGGATGATGCTCCACCAATGGATAAGCTGTTTTGGACACTTAGGCACATGATGTTTGTGTTAATAGTTGATTGAATGACACATACATTTGACAGGATGAAAAAAAACAGGACCCGACACCCATCCCCCTTCCTTTCCTTTTATTATTTTTTATCTTTTTCTCTCGCTGTGTCACAAATGCCAACGGTTTCTGGATATCTTTGCTCTCTTTCAGTACTTTGTGTTGACTACCCTGTCGGATAATACTCACAAGGTTTATAGAAGCATCATATTTTCTTTCAAATTGCTTTATTTTCACAGTTAACATGTAATATTGAAAGGGTTTCCCGCATCATCGAATTTTCGTATTTCAATGAGTCAGTTTTGCTTCTTTATTTTTTTAAGGGATTTCAACGTCTTACGTACGTTTATCTTTTCTCCACACAATGATTTATATTTTAGGAGCAATTCTTTCAAATCCATGGACTCTCTCTCTCTCTCTCTCTCTCTCTCTCTCTCAAGACGAAGTTTTATCATAACGTTTCTCTATATGTGGCATACAACATTGTCAATATCGCTACTTTCGTAGAAAGTGACCTCTAGTCTATCTATATCATTCCCACTCTAAATACTTGAGTAGCTCGCCAACGCGTGCTTTGATTTTTACCTTTAGGTTTATCATCCGGGGTAATGCTATTTATGTAGTGATTGAATTGCCGAAGATATAAATAGAAAATAGGAAATTAGGGTTTTCCTGCTCCCAAAATGGCCCCGTGCCTTTAGTTTATTGTTCAAACCTACAAGTCTTTTATTGTGGCGTTGAAAGTCTCACCAACAGTTCTCCCCTTAAAAGACCTCTCATCATCAGCTGGCCATTATGGTTCAGCTCCCCTTTAAAATTTTGACATTTCAATCAGTTTCTGGGATTGAAGAATCTCCGGTCAACTTAAAACAATTCCGGGCAAGATCGTACGTGGGATTTCGGTCAAAATTTGCTTGAAATGCGACCTGCATATACTGGCTTCGTATCCAAGACTAAGGCCAAAAAGCTCTCACCCGACACATTTGAAGTCTCTCTCTCTCTCTCTCTCTCTCTCTCTCTCTCTCTCTCTCTGAGACATCCAACGCGCTTCTGTTTTGTTCGTATCATTAAGTCCTTGAAAAGTTTGCCGCTCCAGCCTCCAACTTATGGAGTAAACTTCTCAGCAAATTCGACGACCAAGGATAATACTAAGTAATTATAGAAATTAAGAGAGAGAGAGAGAAACCCATTGACTTCACCAATTTGGAGTTAGCTACCGATTAGGGAAAAATGGGAAAATTGATTAAAAAATCTTAAATTTATTGTACTTTTGCTAATTTAGTTTTACCCTTTTTAATATTGTTAATTGAATCATAGACATTTTCACGTTTTGTCAATGTAGTTCATCCGGCCAATTTTGGCCAAAAATCTTTATGTGAACACAGGGCAACCTATGGGTATGAGTAATGATGACATGGACAATTTTTATTAATTTTTTAATATTTTTAAATTTTTTAGCGTTTTTTTATCGTCTTTTTTTTTCCTTTTCATTTTTCTTTGTAATCGCAAGCCTTGGCCATCGTCAGCAATCAACCAAAGGCAATGGCCGATGAGATTGCCCTCGTTGAGATCTCGACATGGGGTCAATTCTCCAGCCTTGGGTGAGGTTGGCCCTAACTTGAGGCTAGTGAGGTTGAGCCTCGCTAGGAAGTGTCAACCTTTGGTAAGTGTCACACCCCGATCCTCGGGTATGCACCCATCCCTCAACTGGTCGATATAATAGCGACATCCCAGGATGCATCGCTGGCCCATTCATTTTAATACGCATGCGAAAACATATAATTAATCCCTAACAATAAAACAATGGAATAGACAAATAGGACTAAATTCCAAACTTTCAAAAACAACCACACTTATATACATTGCAAATCAATGCACATACATATAAGGCGGATTACTAAGTTAGATCCAACTTATACAAGTTCAGAAATAAGGTCTACAAGTAAGGGTGGGGGTTCCACCAACTATGGGTCCTCGTCCTCCTCCTCATCATTCTCCACACTCCCACTGGAGCCTTCAGCAGATTGCCCTGGATTTCCGAGATCTTCAAAATTCAGGTCTACTACATCTACGACTGAGCCTAGAGGGGGATCTGCGGTGCATTTTCCAAAGGCGGCCTTCAGAACGCACAGAGGTATCTCCGACTTTGGTAAGGGACCCTTTCTCTAGCCATCTTAAGCCTGGCGGTACCACGATCTATATCGATGGGGCACCTTGTGAGTGAGACCCGCATCGACCCCAACTATAGACCTTACCAGCTCATAAGTCTAGCCCTTAGGGCACCCATGAAACAGAAAGTAAAAGGTTTGCTCTATGATCTTCTTAGGCTGATCCAAAAACTCAAGAGCGGCCATCTAGGGACCTGAAATGGTTATACAATAACCAATGATACAACATCTCAATGTGTTCTACCCCCTAAAACTCGATTAGGAAGCCAATACACCTTAGGCTGCATAAGCACAACACGAGCCGAGATGATTTACCTTGGCCTCAGTTCCTTCCTACAAGTCGTATATATATCAAATATACACAATCACTTCACATCACTCTATCGGATCAAATCATCAATCAATCGACCTAGTCGATTACATGTCATTCAAACTATTTCCCGATCATTTTAATCCATACTATTCATTTTCCTGACAGTATATATATCTAGTCAACGAGCCACATGCATTCTCTAAGGCGACATGTCTAATCACTAAGCCTCGTGCATTCTCTAAGGCGACGTACTTAATTACTGAGCCACGTGCATTCTCAAAAGCAATATACCAAATCACCGAGCACGTGCATTATCTAAGGTGACATACTAATCACCGAGCCATGTGCTATCCTTGAGTGATTTATTTAATCTATGAGTCACATGCATTCTCTAGGACGACACTCTAGATCTCCGAACCACGTTTTACGACTCTCTTTCTCATTACTTTATATTAAATCCATAGGTCATATGCATTCTCCAAAACGACCTTCTTGGTCTCCAAGCCACATTATATTCACAAGTCATGTGCATTCTCCAATACGACTTTCTTGGTCTCCAAGCCATGTAATACAACTTTCTTTTCTATCACTTTACATATAACCCATCAAAACATTAACGGCACTATAGTCCCACGCTTGGTCATTTCCAATTAATTTATGAAATTGAATAACTTAGGAATAAAATTCAAAAATCATATTTAATTCAATTTAGCACAAATCAACGCTCAAATAAATAAACAGATTGCACTTCGATAATCATCATAAAATTCTAATCGTCGGCTATTCTTGCCTAGTTTCCAGAAATTAATTAATTGATTAAATAATTACATAAATTATTAAATAAATGTAACAAATCCAATTTAGGCCCGTAATGCCTAATTAGAAGCCGAGATGAGTCCGGAAAATTACCAAGACTTGTTCAATAAATAATAGAGCGTATATACTTGCTAACTACCCTAACCAAATGCCTAACATGCATCATTAAAGCGCTAATTTAATTACTATAATATAATCTATCCACATAATTACACTTAATTAAATCTAATCAACCCTAAGCATCATTAGCATACTAATGAGGGATTAGTGAGCTAAACTCACCCGTTTAGCAATCTATTCAGATCAAAACGTTGGGAATGTCGCGGGGGACGTTTTTCTCCAAAATGGACCTAAGATCCAAGGATCGGAAACATCTCAAAATTGGCTTGGAATGGTGCTGAAAACCCACAAAAATACTGATCTGATCTTAACTGAAAACAAGAGAAAACAAAGTCGAGTGGGAAGCAAGGCTCGGGGAGACTTTGGTGGCTTGAAGGGGTGGTCCACGGCGGTTGAACGGACTTCGACGGGCTTCCACAGCCACCTGCAGTGACTGAATAGAAGGTTGGACGGCGTGAGGAAGGCAGGACACGGGTGGTGCTCGCGCGAGAGGACAATGGTCTCTAGGGATGGTGACGGCGACGGCATGCGATGGCGTCCAAGCATGCAACGGCTGCTCCGGCTTCTCCTGCTGGTTGCTAGCGTCAAGAATGGAGGAGGGAGAGGGTTGGCTAGCCAAGGGAGAGAGAGAGGGAAGAGATAAGGATGTGGGGAGACAAGGGCTCCACCATGGCTATTTCTTCCACACCATGGTCTCCTTGACCATTCATGGCCATGCATACTCCCTTGGCCTCCATTAGGCCACCAAGACTTCTTCTTAGACATGCCAAATGGTCCAAAATGGCTAGGAGGAGGTGGAGCTATGAATTCTTGCATTTTCCAAACAATTTGACAACATTTCCTCTTTAATTTATCTCATTTGGTCTCAATAAAATCAATTGGCACATCAATGCTCCCATTGATATTTTTTCTCACCCATATATCCATCATGCTTCCCAAATTTGAAATAAAAAAACAATCATCGGCATTTTTTGAACAAAAAAGGCCGTGCGACAACTTTTCCCCAAAAAGTGTTGGGTTTCAGAAAAATCCACTTCTAGAATTTATTGTGACATGACAGAAACTTGATTTCTGAAATCGAACTTGAATTCACGGTTAATTTCCATTCGCACGTTGCTAGCATGACCTAAGCTACCGGGTAGTTTTCGGAGATTTTTAGTGCAAATAACCTGTGGTCGATTTTCTTCTAGTCACAATGAACCCACTTTCGACTCATTGAAAACTCTCGGTTATCATTAAAATATTGAGGATTCAAATACGGACAAGGGGTACCAAAATAACGAGAAGAATCGTTTAGGACCGGTCGTGTGAGAATTTTCTAATTTAGTGGTGTCACCCACGGTTAACCATACATCTCAGTCGAACATACCTATCTCTCATCTCAAATTGATTTTTAACTATGCCATAATGACCTCTAAAGATAAGCACGGTCAAGAAGTCGATTACTAGTCGAATTCTCGGGTCTATTCGCTTTAAAATTTCTTAATAGCGTCACTGAATAGTCTAATTATTTCGAGAGTGATCAACTACGAGAATAGCCTTATAGACGCGTCAATGAAATGCCTGATTTATCTAGTAGAAAATAGAACTGAAAATCTAGGATGTCATAGTAAGACTCCCTCTCACCAAAGGCTAGCAAAGTGCGACTTTGCCGGAGGGTTGTGACATCAGAGATTTTCACTTTTGTTTTTATTGAATAAATCAGACATTTCATTGATGTGCCTATAGGCTGTTCTCAAAGCTAATCACTCTCGAGATAACTAGACTATCCAAGAAATACATTAAAGAATTGTAATGTGATAGACGGAAGAGAATTTGACCTGGAATCGACTTCTGGCTTGTGCTCATCTTTAGAGGCCATTACGGCACCGTATAAAATCAATTTGAAATCAGAGATAGATCGGTTCGAAGATATGTGGCTAATCGTGGGTAACATCACTAAATTAGAAAATTCCCGTTGGCCAGATTAGACTAATTTTTCTATCATTTTGGTACTTGTGTCCGTATTTGAATCATCGAGATTTTGCGATAATCGAGAGTCGCTAATAAGTCAAGTGGGTTCATTGTGGCTCGAAGAAAATCAACAACGGTTATTTGCACTAAAAATTTCTGAAAACTACTTGATAGCCTAGATCACGTTAAAAATGCGCTTGAATGAAATTAACGTGAATTTGAATCCAATTTTAGAAATTGAAGATTTTGTCATGTCACTATAAATTCTAAGAACGATCGACTTAGTTTGAAGATTTTTTCTAACTCGAGACATTTTTGGAAAAAGTCAACATATGATCGTTTTGGTTTAGAAAAAGCCAGGGATCGTTTTCAATCTCGCAATTGGGATGCAAGATGGATCAATTCGTGAGGAAAAATATCAATTTGATCGAGGACTCGGCAACTGGATTTATTCAAGCCGAATTGAGTTGATTTGAGAATCGGTAAGTGACCAATTTGGGAAGAACCAGTGCAAATTCGTACACCCCTCCATCCCCTATGGTTTTGGACTGTTTGAAGTTGTTGGGTGTGCTTTGGTGGCTCATTGACAGCCAAGGAGTAGCTGGTGGCCATGGATGGTCAAAGGGGACAGACTAGGAAAATGAAGGCATGTGGAGCCCTTATCTCCCTCTCTTCCTCCACAAGCAGACGACCACCTCTCTTGCCTTCCTCCCATCCATTTTCGCACACCAGCAACGAGTCAAGGAAGCCACCGGAGCCATTAATGTGACATCCGATTTTCCAATTCTATTTTCGATAAATTGAGACGGGCATTTCGTTGGCACGCATATAATTCTTTTCCTTGAGTCGGCCACTCATGTGAAAGCTAGTTTATCGGTGAAGCCGTTAAGAGTTTCTAATGCATCGACTCGGTGAATTTGACCGAAAGCGATCTTCGACCGAGCTAATCTGCAAGGGTCATTACGGCACAATTAAAAATTGATTAGAGATCGGAGATAGTCGATTTCTCGACGAGGCATGTGATCGAGTGTGGGTGATTCCACCGGATCGCACAATTCTTGTCGATCGGCCTTTGGACCGACTTTTCCGTCGATTGGGTACGTGTGTTCGTATTTGAAACCTTGAGATTACCATAACAACCGAAAGTTGCCAATGTTTCAAAGATGTACATTGTGGCTTGAGATGATCAACCATAGGTCAAATGCATGAAAATTCCTAAAGGCTATCCGATAGGTTGGGCCGCGCTAGTATCGTGTCAAAGTGAAATTAATCGTGGAATTGAGATCGAATTCAGAAATTGGAAGTCTGGGTGTGTCACAAATAATTTTATGAATATTAACTCATCTTTAGAAGATTTTTCTTGTAATCAGAATTTTTCAGCGATTAAATCAGAGAATGACTATTTTGGCTCGAGAAATTAGTAGGCCCACCTTTGGTCTTGCTTTTGGGACTTAAGTTAGTTCTATGGACAAGTGAAGATGTGAATTGAAGTGTGGTGACATCGGATTAATTTTATGGTCTTCAATTTGATTCAATTGGAAGAGAATCAAGTAAAATTTAAGAATTTGTTGTACAAAGTTTCATGCCGGCGGAAAAATAAATTGCACCTATTGAATATTGTTGTGGGAGGATTGAGTTAGTGGAGTATGACATCACTTGGTGATGTCATGGTGTGGGGCAAAGTGGCTAGGATGTTGACAAGTGGACGGTGAGAATTTGCTCTTGGAAAGGTGGCCTATCACCATCATCTTCTTCCTTGAATCAAGGGAGCTTGTTGGATTTAAAAAAAAAAAAAGAGGAGAGAGAGAGAGGGGTGAACGGAAAAACCAGCAGCTCGCGCAGCCCGCACACACGCCCCCTCCGCTCGCTCGACGCCGCCACACGTCGCCGGAGCCATCGTCGTTGCCGCCCGTTCGCACGCGAAGCCTCGCGTGTGCGTTCGCCGTTCCACCGTCATGCCATCTTCCCTTCGTCCGCACATCCCAGTCATCATCCTTCATCGTCCCGAGCTACCCGCCGTCGCCAAGACCGCCGGAAAGCCGCTGGAGCCACCGCTAGCAACCGTTCGAGCATCCGCCGTCCTCCTTCACCGATTTCGCGCCGAATCGCCGCCGGGACGGCCCTCCTTGAGCTTGGACAGCAGCTGGTTTTAGTGGGTATGGCAGCCCGTGTTTGGCCCATTTTGGCCGTCTTCCCGAGCCCGGATGCTCGGCCCGCCTTGAGGAAAGTCGATCCTCGTGTCGTCCTCGTCGTTTTGGTCCGCTCGGCTCGCTAATTCGGTGAGTTTAGCTCACTAAACCTCGATTAGAGGGCTAATTATGCTTTATGAGTGTTTAGTTTATGTTAAGTGTTATTAGGTGATTAGTTTAATTTATTTAAGTGTAGATTATATTAAGGTGTTTGATTAACTTAAATTGTGTTTAGTTTAATGCTAAGTGAGTGGTTATATTAATATAAGCTTTGATGTGACGTAAAGGAATTTACTTTTGATTTACTTAAATATTCCGAAATTATTAAATAATTTAATAATATATTATTATTCGAAATTATTAAAATAATATTATTTAATTATTTTCGGAATAAATTTAATTATTTATTAAATTCGAAAATTATTTTGGGACCTAAATTCTCAGAATTTCGTGCGGTCCTTTCTTTGTGTAGTTAGATTTTGAAATTGATGGTTGGATATTATAAATTGAGTGTGGATCGTGAAAGATATGGATATTATTATTTAATTAATTTTCAGAATAAATTTAATTATTTAATAAATTCTAAAAAATTATTTTTGGACCCTAAATTCTCAGAATTTCGTGCTGATCACTTGTGTATTCAGATTATGAATTTGATGATTAGATATTACAAATTGAGTGATGATTTGTGCAATTGATTATTGAATTGTTGTGTGCTGGTTGAAGGACTCGGGTCGCAGTAGTGGCTAGGCCGACTGGATCCTTATTCTGCTAGAAATGCCGTCAAGAGAGTGACGTGACTCGGGTCGCAGTAGTGGCTAGGCCGACTGGATCCTTATTCTGCTAGAAATGCCGTCAAGAGAGTGACATGGCTCGGGTCGCGATAGTGGCTAGGTCGTTGGACATTTGTTCTTCTAGAAATGCGTCGAAGTGACGTGGCTCGAGGTCGTGATGAGTGGCTAGGCCAATTGGACCTTTATTCATTTATAAATGCCGTCAACGAGTGACGTGGCTCGGGTCGCAATAGAGGCTAGGCCAATTTGGACCCATGCTCCTTCGGGAATGCTGTCGACGTAGTGACGAAGCCGCGCTCCAAGGGGGGAGGCGATGCCTGGCATTATTGTCAGTAGATAGCCGAACTGCGAGTAGGCTATGCCCTTGTGTGGCAATGAATAATAATTGGAATGTGTGCTAAGTGCGACTATGATTTATATGAAAGTGATGACGTTCCAATTGTTTGAATTATTATTACTACCTGAGATTGTGTGATATAAATTGTGCTAATCTGCAGGAAGGAATTAAGACGAGGTAAGTCTTCTGTGTGATGTGGCTAGGCCACCCTTGGGCGTATTTTCTTTCTAATAGCGGTTTAGGGGTTGAACTTGCTGAGACATTGTCTCATCCCGGTTGTGGGATTAAAATTTCAGGTCCCTGGTGGATGGAGCGGCTAGATAGCTTTGATTGGCCTTGAGGAGTTGCATAGGTAAAGTCATAAGGATTGGAGAACGTGTCCGACTTGTAGGTCGTGGGACAGTTCCTTTTTTAAAGCCAGTCTTTTGTAGACTTTTGGCTGCGAGGCTTCGTTGTAATTGTTGTTGAACTATGAAAGTGTTATGTTGTGATTTTGCTTCCTGCTTTTCTATCCTGTATTTCATTGTCAGGGGTTTTATAATACGTTCCGCTTGCGCAATAATAAATGAAATGGGGTCGGCGACACTACCTGGGAATGTCGCATTTGCATGACCAAGGTGGGATGTTGGCGCGCTCGAGGTTCGGGGCGTGACAAGCGAAGCCGTCCACACCATCACACGTAGCCACCGTCGCCGTGTCGCGCGCCACCGCTGTGAGCGCCATCCACGCCCTTTCGCCTTGTTGCATCTAGCCACCACCGTTCTAGCCTCGTCCGTGCGTCTAGGGGTGTTGTCCGGCGGTGCCGGCCACTTTGTCGAAGCTCCCTTCACCTTCGTTTGCCCTTGTTTGAACCGAGACCACCCCCGTTACCTTTCCCGAGCCTTGCCGCCTCTAACCAACCTTGTTTCCCTTGTTTTTGTAGCTGAGAATATAGGGATTTTTGGTGGGTTTCCAGCGCTTGTTAGGCCTGTTTTGAGGTGGTCTCGAGTCTCGGTTGCTTGGCTTGTCTTGAGGAAAGTCGATCCCGTCACATTCTCGTCGATTTGATCCGACCCGTTCGTTAATTCAGTGAGTTTTACTCACCAAACCTCATAGTAGGCTAATGATGCTTATGGGTTGTTTATATTTAATTAAGTGTGATTAGGTGGATATATTAGAGTAAAGTAATTAAATTAGTGCTTTAGCAATGCATGTTAGGCAAATGGTTAGTGTACTTAGTAAGTAGACACGCTATATTATTTATTGAAATAATGTCAAAAATTTTCCCTAGTCCGTTTCGGTATCCAATTAGGTATTACTAGACTAAATTGGATTTATTGCATTTATTTAATATTTTATGTAATTATTTAAGTAATTATTTATTTTCCATAAATTAGGTTGGGATAGTTGACGGCCGGAATTTTATGATTATTGTAGTGTAGTTTGTTCATTTATTTGAGCTGTAATTTTTGCTAAATTGATTTAATTGTGTTTTTGTGATTTTATTCCTAAAATAATCAATTTTTGTAATTCATTGAAAATTAACAAGTGTTGGTTTACAATGCCAAAAATATTTTGGTAGACTATATAAATGGTGGGATTTTCAAGAGTGAAAATATTGTATTTTGGCTAAGGCTGATCGTGTACTCATACACGGGTATTTTTATCGGGTATGATAAAAATGATGAATTATTATATGATGAAAATAGTATACTATCTTGGTCTGGGGGCCCTAATCTATCAGCTTTGGGCGAACGATTTATTATCAGTTTTGAGCGATCATATAAATAGTATACCATAGTATCGGCTTTGGATAAACAAGGTATTATCAGCTTTGACGAGTATATAATGTATACTAGGATGGCCTGGGGACCATAATCTATCAGCTTTGGGCGAGCATATATACAGTATATTATATTTTCAGCTTTGGGCGAGTTGTACTATCTTTTTTCAGCTTTAGGTGAGCAATCCTGAATTAATAGGACCTTATAGATAATATTGATTGTACCAACCAGGAAAGGTCGTTGTGACATGTAATCGATTAGGTCGATTGATCAATGATTTGATTTGATGTTGTGAATTGATGTGGTTCCTATATATCTGAAATATACTGACTTGCAGAAAGGAGCTAAGACTAAGGTAAGTCATCTGACTCGTGTTGTGCTTAGGTAGCATCTAGAATCTATTGGCTTCCTAATCGGGTCTTAGGAGGTAGAACTTGCTGAGATGTAGTCTCACCCCGGTGTGGGACAACATTTCAGGTCCCTAGATAGTAGCACCCCCACCTTCTCGTCCTCCCATGCATTTTGGTATACCCGAAGAGATCACTGAGATAGGATACCACTTCTCGATACATCCCCACCCCGAAGGGCTAGAATATGTACTAGTGAAGTCAATTGTATGGGTTGATGTGAATGAACCTGATAAGGTGCCCTATAAGTACCGGTCATGGTATCGCCACTATCATGACGGGCGAAGAGAGGGTCCTGTGCCTATTTGATGTACCCCGGTTCATTCTAGAAGCTGCTTTTGGAAAGGGTGCAGCAGACCATAAAGATGGATCAGTGGTGGATGCAAAGGATCCTAATCTCAAGGATGACTCTGACTCTCCAGTGTACTCAGTTAAGGGTGCTAACTAGAGTGATGAAAAAGGAGAGACGGCTGAACAGGATGAGGAATGTGAGGAAGAGCCTGGAGGAGAACCGGAAGAAAAGCCTAAGGAAAAACTTGAAGGGGAGTCGGAGGAGGACTCCAAGGATGATCCGGAGTATGATCACGATGAGGATTGAGACCCACTCCCGTTGAATGACTTATTTCTGTTGAACTGTTTGGTAGAAACCACTTTATAGTGTGGCTCGTATATATATAACCGAGTTGTTATATATGTATATAAGTGTGTTGGTTTTCAAGTTCGAGTTTTTAGTCCTACTTTTTTTCCCATTATTTTATTATCTGTAGATTTTATACTGCTTCTGCATGCATATTAAAATGAAAGGATCATCGATGCGTCTTGAGACGTCACTATTAATTGATCAGGTGAGGGATGGGTGCATGCCCGAGAATCAGGGCGTGACAAGGGCAACCATCGCTGGCCATTGTTTTTAGCCAGTCACCGGCCATTGCCAAGGCTAGGCGGCCGGTAGAAAAAAAAAAAGAAAAGAAAAAAGACAATGAAATATAAAAATTAATAAAAAATTCGAGATACTAACAAATTTTAAGAAAACTTTACATCAACGCCACCCATACTACATAAGACACCTAGAGTTTCTGGCCAAAATGGTCACATGGACTATATTGGCAAACATGAAAATGTTTGGAACTTGATTAGCAAAATCGAAAAGGTTATAACTGAATAAACGAAAAACAATAGGTTTAGAACTTGTTGGACAATTTTTCCATGGAGAAATTGTTCAAGTGCTCATAAACATCACAACTTCTTCCTCTTTAAACTTATTACGAGGTCTCATTTAATATCTGTCACGCCCCGAACCCCGAGACACGTGAACAACCCGCCATGGTCAGGTAAATGTGACATTCCCAGGTAGTGTTGCCGACCCTATTTAAATTATTATACGCATGTGGAACAAATTACGAATTCCCCGACAAATAAATTACATAATAGGACAGCAGGAAAATCAAATCAAAATCAAACAAACATACTTTCATACAGCATCATCATCATTCCGGGGTTTACATACACCAACGGGATCCGAGACTATATGCACCAAAAATGGGTAAGAGTTTATGTGCATAAAAAAGAGTCGATCTACACAGCATTATCGATCCGCCAAAAAAGAGCAACAGTCCTAAGACTACTGGTCGGCCCCGTTTGACGATCCCACATCCTCGGGATCTTGTCACCCAGAGGCCGGGGAGATGCGTTGATCACTCTACCATCGGGAAGATTCGCCACGCCCTCACCCAAAATGGCATTCATCATAGCCACAGAATATACATGCTATCCAAGTGGTCCAACCCTAACGCCATTGACTCCAAAACGAAACCAAGCCCTAAATATATAAGGTACTCGACATCCATGGTCACACGGACCTAGACAATGGACCTAACCAGGCGATAGACCCAAGGACTTCTAGGGTCAGGAGCAGTCTGCGTTGTCTGGTCAATCTCCGTCGGCATGCCACTCTGCTCCGGGGGTACCGCCATCTATGGTCCTGTAATATTTTTCCCCAAACCGGGATGAGACTTTGTCTCAGCAAGTTCACCCCTCCTAAACCCCCATTAGAAAGTAAATACGCCCTAGAGTAGTCTAGCCACGACATCAAGAAGACTTACCTCGCATTAGAAAGTAAATACGCCCTAGAGTAGTCTAGCCACGACATCAAGAAGACTTACCTCGCATTAGCCTTCATCTGCAGGTTAGCACAATTTATATAATTCAACCATGTGAAATTCTAACAACCAAACAACTGAGGCACAATCATATTATCAGAACAATTCCATCGTCATGGATCATCTCAGCGATCAATCGACTCGGCCGATTACATGTCATTCTAGCAAATTAATTACTACTTCCAATCACGTTCCTATAGGAAGGTTTAATAACCAGTGGCAATCACGGCCCCACTCGGCACAACCTTTAAAAGGTGGTAGATCCGGCCCGATGGGCACGACCTCTAGTAGGTGGTAAATCACGGCCGGGCGCGACCTCTATTAGGTGGCAATTCACGGCCTTACTAGGCGTGACCTTTATCAGGTGGCAATTCACGGCCTCATTGGACACAACCTCTAATAGGTGGTTAATCACGGCCTCACTAGGCACGACCTCTAATAGGTGGTTAATCACGGCCTCACTTGGCATGATCTCTAATAAGTGGTTAATCACGGCCTCACTTAGCACGACCTCTAATAGGTGGTTAATTACGGTTGATCGCCCATTAATTTTACACTTAGAACTTTATAAGAATCCCTATTTATCGCAATTACACTCAATTTGCCACAACCAATCATCAATTTCAAATTCTAAATACACAGCAACGATCGGCACGAAATTCTGACCAATCGGGGTCAAAAATAATTTTTTCCGTTTTTTTAATTATTTAAATAATTTCGGATTATAATATAATATAATATTATCCAGAATTTCGAAGCATTTAAATAATTCAAAACTAAAATCCTATTATGTCCCATCAAGACTTAACATTTAAATATACTTTAACTAAACATACTTTAATATAAACCAACTTCTTAATCCAATTTATAATTAAATATACTAATATACCCACCTAAACTCACTTAATTCAAACTAAACATACTTAGAGCATTATTAACACTCTAATTAGGGTTTAGTGAGGTAAACTCACTTGATTAACTCGCCGCTTAGACCAAAACGACGAGGCAACGCCGGGATCAACTTTTCCAAAGGTGGGCCTAGCTTCAGGCCGGGAAGACGGCCAAAACAAGCCTTAAATGGGCTGTGAGACCCACTTTTCTTGCTGCACGACAGGGCCGGAGGAGAGAAAGAACGACGACGGCTAGCGGCGGTAGTGGCGGAGGAGAGGCGCGGCTGACCAGGCGGTGGCTCACGACGGCCGGCGACGGCTTAGGCGACGGAGAGGGCGACGGCGGCAAGCTTCGGGTCGGCCGAAAACTGGCGGGTGCGGTGACGGAGGGGCCGAACGGAGGAGGCGGTCGCGCGGGGCTAGCGGGCGCGGGACGATGCGACGGCAACGACGGCTCGGCTTGGATGACGACCGGACGGCGAAGCGGCGCACGGCTGCTGGTCGGCAGGCGAGCTCCTCTTCGCGATCCTCTCTCTCTCCTCTTCTCTCTCTCCTCCAAGTTCAAATGAAGAAGATGATGTTGATGGGTGTGGGGGTAAATCTTGGCCCTCCACTTGTCAAGATCTCCCTCCCTTTTGGCCACCCACCATGACATCATCATGACATCATCTTCCACTATCTCCTCTCTCACAACATTCTTCAGTGGGTGCAATATCATTTTCCGCCGGGTCAAAATGCTTGTACATTCAATTTCTTCAATTTTTCTTACAATTCTCTTCTAATTGAATCCAATTAAAATCCACAAAAATTATCCCATGATCCTAATAAGATGTGTGACATAACCGGGCCTCCAACTCCTAAATTCAATCCCAATTTTTACGGTTGAATTCAATGCAGTGCGATTTCGGTGCGCCTAATCCTTCGAGTAGCTTTTGGGAAATTTTCTTGCATCCGACCCGAGGGTGATCGGTCCCCAAGTCTGACGCATTAAAATTCCTTAATTACTTCACTCAATAGACTAGTTCCCTTGTGAGTGGCCAACTACGAGAGACTAACCGCATGCACGGATGAATTGCCCGACTCAATTGACTGAAAATAAAATTGAGAAAAAATCGGGATGTCACAATTTCTTGAGCTTGTAATGCAAATCAGCTAATGTCAACCAACTTCAACCCTAGGAATCAGCAAGTCCACACCACACATTCTTGAAAACGAACACCAAAAGAAACTATAGGAATTTTGAGTGCAATCGACTTACTATTGACACACTTTTAATGACCCATTTAATCATTAATTACATAAAAAAATTGGGATAGATACTGATCCCTAAATAAAAAAATATTAATTAAATTGCATATAGATATTATGAGCATTTTAATTAAATCCATACAATTGCATTGGAGCTAATGGATTTAAGTGAGGGAGGTTGATCTTAATTGGATTATCGAGCTAAGCCCATAAGATGAAAAATCAAAATGAGCCCATTAAATCTTCATGGTGATCGAATATTTATAGATAGAGGGTACCTAGTTGGAATTGTTTTATTAAAAGTAAACTTGGGAACAATTAAATTTGATATTATCACAACTTGAATTCATAAGAGAAAAGAGAAGAGTTTCTATTGATAAAGATAGGGTATATCTCTTATAGTCCAAGGTAGGAAAGTAAGGGGTTTGATCTTAAAAGAAACCCTAAACTTACACCTATAAATATATGTTTTGAGGCTTCACAAAGGGATTGGCAATACACAACAGAAAAAAATGGACACGAGAGAGCAAAGAAAAAGACATAGACGAGCTCCCTCTCTCCCACGGCCCCCAAATATATATATAGACACGCGCATTCGTTAGAACACTGGATTGCACTCAAATTTTATGAAGAGCATAGTAAGACATTGTTCTTGAATTCGAGCACACAGTTTCACGAAATCTATGAGTATGCATTTGTTAACTGTTGGACCGCACTCAAATTTATGGAGAGCATAGTAAGACATTGTTCTTGAGTTTGTCAGGTGGACTAATAAGAAAATATTTGGAAGTATATCTTTGAATGAGAAAACCGAACCATCGGACTTATGGATCAAGACTGAAGAGCTCAGTGCATGGTCTCACAAAACAGGGAGTATGTGTTCGTGCTAAGTCAGAATGCAATAAAATTGTGAGGAAAGCTCTACAACCTAGATCTTCAACTTCGCCGAAGGAATCAAGCATCAAAGATCCGCACATTCCATTTTGATTTTCATAGTTTTAACGTCGATGTTTCCCGCTCTTGCCGTTCCTCACTGGTCACCTCTGACCACCCTCACTGTCGGTCGTTGCTTGAGTCGATAATCCACTTCCAGAAATTTCCTAAGTTATATTTGATTCAAATATTTAATTGCCTAAATTGTGGTTATTTCAACTCTTACACGATTTATTTTGAGATTTTAGTTGGTTCACGAATAGGAAGTGTCCTTTTGAGTCGTATGTAATATCACGATTTCAATCTTTAAGACTTAAGATCGGATCTCGATTATAGTTGTTTCTTATTTTGAGTTTAATCATTATTTTGTTATGATTTATTATATTTCATGCCTTTTATTTAGTGATTTTTTTATTTTAGAAAATACAAAAAAAAATGCATTACATGTCAGGATAGATTAGTTTACTAGTTAGAATTGCATATTTAAGAATCATGTAGAAATTAGAAAATTTCCTAATTTAGAATAGAATTTAATATAAATTAATTCCAAATTTTAAATTAGGTAATCATATATTTTAGGTAGTTTTCTATCTTATCCTTAAAAGAAAATCACAAAAAAAAAATTATATGCATATCTCACATAGGATTAGTTTCATATTTCCACATCATCATTGCCATGTCATCATAAATGCCATGTCATATTTCTGCATCATCATAATTTCATGCCATTTTAATAATTGCATGTTTTGGATCATAATTTAAAGGATAAATATTTACGAAAAACCTCAAATTTGTGATGACAAATTTATCATCAGTTAGTCTCTATTAAATTTTACCCTCAAATTACTAAGGTGGACGACAAATTAACAAGTGAACTGATTTGGGGTTTTACACTTTGTTTTTTGCAAGCGCACCATTTTTAGTTTTTTGTGGTATTAATCTAATTTAATGGAAACTAATAGAGGGTAAATTTGTCACAAATATACCGGTTTTGCTTTTTAGTAGTAAAAAAATTAGTTTGAGGCCAAATTTATCAAAAGTGTACTAGTTTGGGGTTTTGATACTTAAAAAATTATTTTGGATAAATTTGTCACGTGTGTACTAGTTTAAGGTTTTCGTGGCATTAACCTTAATTTAAATTGAATGTCATGCTAGAATAGTTCATATTAATTTTAATTGTCATTATAATTAGGTCATATAGATTGCATATTAGTATATTACATGTCATGTTGAATTAGGCACTTAGCTATTATGCGACATAAAATTGCATGTCACGCATTGCATACAAATTATTTTTCATTAAAAAGAAAAATCCAAAAGAATCATTTAGAAGTCATATTTAGGCTATGCATGCATTTTTAATTGACATATTGAAGAACAATTATTGGAATTGACAGGCTTTTGCTCGCTTTGGGGTATTTATGTCATTGCCCTATCCTTAACAGTTTATTTGGTACTTTGATTATTGGTTGTTAAATTCTTGCTTCGACTCTCTGCATGATTACCTCCCGTATGTTAGTGGCTTAAGTTAAAAACTAACCAAGATAGCTAGCAAAAGTTTTTTTCAAATAAAAGAGAAAATGGACCAAAATTCCGTTAGATTTATCTAGCCTAACCAAGATCGTGTATCCATGGATTTATGATTTGCAAAAGCATTTCTGGTTTCTAATTAGCCCACAATGAATTAGTGACGCATCATAGATAAATTAAATTGCATCTTTAAATGATTAAAACAAAATCCCAAAGTTGTGATTTATTTAAGCTTAGAAAAGTTCACACAAAGTGTTTGTTTAGTAATCATTAGTTTTCCTTTTAGAGGTTCACTTTGAGAAGGTTGCGACGACAAGTATAGTTGGTGAAATTAACTATTGTTTTTCTTTATTGTTTAATAAGTAAGCACAAGGCACTTTTTAACAATACGTGTGTATGTATATATCCACCATCGAGATGACTGCTCTAGATTAGATTAATTGGTGTGGTTCGAGTTTAGGAAATAATAAATTTGAAGAGGAATTAGTATTTCTAAAGTTTATCCTATTTTCCTTGGCAAATGGCCTTTCAGGGTCATAATAAGAGAGGATCAAATGGGGTTTTCATTGATGTTTAACTAACACACCGGGCTTTGTGTCGTATTATTCTGTGTCATGGAGTATAGCGACATACTTTGTGCATTCGATGTTCATTCATCTACCTAATCTGGAGGTCAAATTACCAAAAAAAAAAAAAACTAGTTATTTGCTTTTGCACACTGCAAATTAATTTTGTCTGCCTTGAAAAATCTCATATGTTTTCAAGATCATCCAAAATGTCGATATTAGTTGAAAATCGTCCTTAAGTACCTTTAGAAAACGTTTTGCGGATTTTCTAGAAAGAAAAATACCTGCATATTCTTTTGAATAGTTTCATTTTTATACTTTTGACTTTTTTTTTCTTTTTTTCTTTTGCCAATGGGCAGAGCTACTTTTTGATCGATAGTTAATTATCACGATAAACCAAAGTAGATGTCTTTTTATCGGGAAATGAGACAAACTTATCGAAAATAAATGTCAATGCCTCTTCTTCCCGAGCAATCAAATGGATAAGAAGGACCCATGGTATTTTCCTCTCATCTTAAATGTTTGCCGAAAACTGAGAAACTTGGCTTCGCAATTTGATTGGGTGTGACCATTTCTCCTCTCTGAAATTTCCATGACAAACCATTTCAAAGTCGCCTTCATCAATCGATGTCCGATGGTTTTCGGAATTCAGATGGATGGATTGCATTCATTAATGGTCACACCTTTGTCGAAAGACTGCATATTCGTGGCCTTCGAGAACCTTTTATTAAATCAAAACCATAAGTGAGGTGTCTTCCCATGTTGTTCATTTGAGCAATGCACCAAACGTTGTGCATCCAACGTCCATTTAATCTTGTGAAGAAAACAAAGCTAACCCGAGAGCAAGTTGTGTAGACAGAGTTAAAAAATTAATCTCATTTGAGCCCTTGGTCGATCGCTAGCCACTATCATGGCCAAGTACAAGTTCGCTCTACTGTACGGCTCACGAGCTGTCTTCAAACCCACGAGCCTCCTAAAAGTCTCACCAGAAATTCTCCGAGTGAGACCTAATTTCGATGCCCACCGAAAGCCATTCGATTACAATGTTGACGAAGCCCTTTCGAATTTGGACTTTTCAATATGATCTCCGTAAATGAAGAATCTCGCGTCCAACTTAACCAGTTCCAACCACCTTCGTACGATTCCGGTCGAACTCGAATCGTACCGTTTCGTGAAACTCTAGTGAAAATGTAGGGGAATGAGAGACTATAAATACGAGTGGCTCATGCACTGTAAAGCCATCACGCAAACTAGCTCCTTCTCCAAACTTGAACACTTGTTCAAAACATTTCTGTCATGAATCCGAGTAGAGAAATGTGGGAATTTGTGTGAAGAGGAAAATTGTATGCTCTTCATTGATTTCTGTATCTATTATAAGAATGTATATATCGTGCAAGAGGACTCAATAAAAAAGTAAATAAATTCTTCTAATTTTTCTATTCCTAAAATAATTACATCTCCTATCAATTACAATCAAAACAAATCTTCAATCAGATCCAATCATATCTTCTTTCAACACTCCCCCTCGCAGTGGCTTGTATATATCAAGACGCCCGTGGCACTAGAACTCCTCGCCACGCACCAAACGTTACACCTAATTACATCTCTTAGAAGAAATGTCGTAAATGGACATTTTTTTTTTTTTGAAAACGGTCCCAGCATTTCCGTTAGCGAAAGCAAATATAACATCACCATCTCCCTCCACCAACCATGATACAATTGCACACCACTAATTATCATGAGAAAAGACAAAGCCACGACACTTTATTTACATATTTTTAAGATGGGTTTCCTTCAGGTCCCAATACATCAAAAGAAAGGCAGGACATGAAGCCACACTCGGCCACAAACTCAAAAAGAAACACACGACCTTATGACTAACGGCAAAATCCCCAATCACTAGTGTCGGCTAACCATTCCAAAAAGTTTCAGCTCCTACTTGACACACATGGGCCCTCACACCCATCCCGATGCATCGAGGAGGCGGTGGCGCGCAACATCCCACGCATTGCCCCATCTCGTCGAACGTGGACGGATATGAGCTCTGGATGACAAGGGACCCTCGGCCACTGCGCCCACATCATACATCACTAGGGCGCGAACTCGAATAAATGTCAGTCCCAGAATGGTGGGACGGTCGATCTCCAAACACTCGACTCCTACATCGGAAGGAAGACGAAGTAAAGACGCCCCGTGATGGCGAAGCTTATATCCCGTAATTCGAAATGTTGGTCGAAGGAAGAAGACAACCACTCGGCGAAAGGACTAAACCACACAACGCATCATGCCATGCAATCATCACAATCATAGCATCACATGTCATATGCATCCATGCACAACATACCATGGCATCATGCACATGTCATCATACCTCATGTACATCATCATCATATAGACATCACCATCATATCATACACTTACCATCATTAAGTCACATATGGCATCATCCTTACCATGCATCCATGCATATAACATCACCATCATGTCATGCATCCGTGCATATGACAACATCATCATATCACATGTACCATCATCATGTCATGCATCCATGCATGTAACATCATCATCATATCACATGTACCATCATCATGTCATGCATCCATGCATGTAACATCATCATCATATCACATGTACCATCATCATGTCATGCATCCGTGCATATATCATCATCATCATGTCATGCATATATCATCATGCATCATATCATGCATATATCCTCATGCATAATTCAATCTCAATTTTATCTTGGACCGCCACATTTCTCTTTCCCGGGACCAATGTTTGCATCCCATATGTATCCAAGATACAATTCAAGCACCATCCGGCTCCCCACTCTCAGGAGCATCTCGTACCCCAATTGGCATCACAAAGGACCCTCATGGCATTCAGCCATTCAAGGCCACCAAGCAGCCAGCCACACCCTTCAAGCCGGGCATCTCGCACCTAAACCGGCATTGCGAGGTATCTCCGGATAATTACCATGCCGAGCTTCAGCTCCCCCACTCTTCGAGCATCTCGACACCTCTCGGTACTCCCGGGGGGCCCTCCAAAGATATCTGGCCATTCATGACCACCGGAAACCGGCCGTACCCTTCCAGCCAACATCCCGACACTCTCGGGGCATCGTCGCTCATACCTCCAATGACCTTCTCATTTATCTCAATTCTCCTCTTCAATTATAGCTCAATTTTAACATGGTGTGTGATGTGATGGCAATCAAAATCATACTCATCATTGAATTCATACATGCATCTCAAACATCATCATTTATGCTGCAAGACACCATCATCCAATCAATACAATTCATGGAGTCCATGCAATTTAAAATGGTCCATATTTCATGCCTTTTACAAAATTCCAGCATGTACCATTTTTAGAAAATATTCAAATTAAATATCTATAAGCTTCAAAAATCATGAAATCAAGGCATGCAATAGATAAGACAATAAGATAGCAATCACGAAAAACACATGCCCAATAGAGTTCCACACAAGAAGATACAATTCTCACAAAAACAGCATGCAATTTCGGATAGACACAGAATACACAGTTTCCGAAATAATTCGATTAAAATATCTGAACGACCTCCAAAAATTATGAAATTTTACCAGGTTGTAGCTAATACCCTAAAGTATATTTTTCATGAAGACTTCTAGGCCATATTCGTTTTATATCATTTTCTATAGTCGTCCGAAGCTTCTGGATCTAGCACCGAAACGTCCAGTGTATGTATCTCCCGAAATATCGAGTTTTTACCCACTTATTCTTCGTGTCCTCTGAAATTTGGATATGTTTTACTTCAAGAGGTCCCCCACAACTTTTATTAATGGATCTAAGTCAAATTTCCTGAGTATAGTCATCATATGGGTCCATGAAGTCTCGGGTGTCCAGTACCGCGTCTCCAGATTTACCGTCTTCAAGAGTAAGTCGATTCACTAGGCTAAACTTGTTCATTTTACTTAAAATTTTAGTATATTAGTCCTTAAGATGTTCTCTACAAGTTTCATGAAGAAGTCAAAGAGAGATTCTTGATAAAAAATCAACATGCAACCACAAATATACCACAAGGTCAGCAAAACAGTTCCAGATCTAGTGTCTCCGTAGGATGAGGGTTTGACCCCTTGAATCTCCATCATTTTGTACCAAATGTTAGTATGTTATAGTTTAAGATGGCTACAACTTTCATGAAGAAATAAAAGTCAAAATCGAACTCAAAACATGCATGCTCTCACAAGATTCTGGTTCAGGCGGTTCATGTGAAAACAGCAAGCATATTCCAAGAACAAGCACATTTTTCTTCGATTGCGCTGCTAACATCCGAAACTCACCACTAACAAATCATACATGCAAGGCACACATGCAAGGGGTGGAAGTCAATCCCAACTTGCCTCTAGAACCAAGCGGACAGCAACACACAAACGGCACACCGGCGACGTGACGAACGGCGTGCGGGCGGCCACGGCAACTCCTTCTCCTCTCGGCCTCACTCTCCTCGCAACTCACTCTTCTATTCTCACTTGGCTGAACAACACCAACGGTCACTCTCTCTCTCTCCTCTTCCTTTTATTTCCCCAAATCCTCATCATTGGCAATGATTATTTGCCTCTCTCCAAGCCAAAGCATGATTTGCTCTGGCAATTTGAGGGAGACACATGGCCTTCTCCATGCAAGGGATGGGCCTCATTCTCGGCTGGGCTTTGGGCCAGCAAATGGGCCAGTCGACAGCCCCTCCTCCTTGGGCCTAATTGGGCCGGCCATTCAGCCCACCAAAGGCTCAAGCTATTGGACCTAAGGCCCAACCTAAATAAAAATCAATTTTACCCTTTCTTATTCTTTCTTTTAAGAATTTAAATTACTAAATTCCACATGGCCAAAATCTTGTAACATTTTATTTATAGAAACTTAGTCTATAAAGTGCATACCCAAGCATAGATTATTCTCATTAATTTATCAAATTTAAAATCTCATGAACACAAGCATATATCACTTAGTCCTAAAAGGAGACTAAAGGCTAAAGCATAAACCATAGGTAATTTCATTACCTAATCATGGGCTTTAACACACCTTAGAGCTTGTCTTGGATTTTTGGGATGCCACACGCCCAGCTTGTTTAGAAGATATGTATGTTGTCTCTAACAAAGGGGATTAGTGAATATATCCATGGGTTGTTCCATGGTCCTGATCCCTCTCGTTTCAATGATCCCTTCTTTGATCTTCTCTCAAGTAAAATGGCAATCAACTTCTATATGTTTTGTCCTCTCATGTAGTAGGATTTACTGCAAGTTTGAGTGCTAAATCATTATCACAAAAGAGTAATGTTGGATCTTTAACTTGTACCCCAAGGTCCATTAAGCTTCGTAGCCATACTACCTCATAAACAGTCTTTGCCATAGATCGATATTCAGCTTCCTGCCGATGACAATGATACGGTGGACTGTTTCTTTGTCTTCCATGAAAGTAATGAATCCCCAAATTTGATGCAAAAACCAGTGATAGATCTCCTACTCATGGGACACGTAGCATAGTCCACATCACAATAGGCTGTCATCTCCATTTGCACTTTCTAGAGAGGAGTATCCCTAGTCCTGGACATTTCTTCAGTATTTCACCACCTTTAGGGCTGCATTCATGTGACTGCTTTGGACTGTGCATGAATTGACTAAGAGTCCATACTACATAGCAAATGTCTGGCCTAGTCATAGTGAGCTAGATAAGTTTCCCAACAAGTCTTTGATAGCTTGTCAGATCCTTTAATAGTGGATCATCAAAGGAGGAAGTCCCAGCATCATAATCAACATTGGTCAACTTGGCATTATGTTCAATGGGAATAATTGCCGGTTTGCATCCTGATAATCTTGCTTCTGATATAACCTCCATCACAAACTTTAGCTAACTGAGGGAAATCCCTAGATCAGAACGAGCTATCTCTATTCCAAGAAAATATTTAGGTGACCCTAAATCTTTGATATGAAAAGACGAATGTAGATGGTTTTTAAGCTTCTTTACAATGAATCATCATTTCCCATAATAAGTATGTCGTCAACATAAATCATCAAGTATATGGACGATGTCTTTTTTCCAAGTGAATAAAGCATAATCAAGCTTGGATCAGCCAAACTAGCTCCCGTTAGTGCAGCGGTAAACTTGGCATACCACTGTCGAGAAGCTTGTTTCAATCCATAAAGAGATTTGCGGAGACGACATACATTAGACTCCCCCTGTCTCCGTAATCCTTGTGGAAGGTCCATGTAAATCTCCTCTTCCAGGTCACCATGGAGAAATGCGCTGTGGACATCCATCTGATGCAATGGCCAGTTGCGAAAGGCAGCAAACAATAAGAAAGAGCGAGCCGTGACATCCTTGGCCACCGGAGAAAATGTCTCATGATAGTCAAAACCTTCCCGCTGTGTGAAGCCCTTGGCCACCAACCGGGCCTTATATCTTTCCACAGAGTCATATGCTCTGTATTTGATCTTATAGACCCATTTACATCTAATGGGCTTGCGATCAGGAGGTAATGACACTATCTCCCAAGTGTGATTATCAATTAGGGCTTTAAGTTCCGCTTCCATTGCCTTTTGCCAACGTTCATCATGCACAGCCTCATTATAACTAGAAGGCTCTCTTTCCTCAAAATTCGGCTAATGCAACATAAATGTTCCGATGACAACTAGTTGAAAGATACATATGAGGAGATAGGATAACGAGTACCTAACGATGTTGATGAGGAGACATAATCTTTAGTCCAAGCTGGTGGGCGAATGATTCGACCAAATCTTCAATACGGTAGGTTCTCCGCAATTTGTCTCCTAGCATTGATGTTCCATGGAATGTTGATCACTATG